>JZLH01S0600472.1:43482-54470 GCA_001188425.1 Eucidaris tribuloides
GCAGTTAGAAATTAACAAAAACAAAAGAATTTTATTATTAATTAATTAATCAATTTATGAATGCATGAATGAATTCATTCATTAATTCATTTACTTCAGACTTCTTTGAACAGAGTAGTCCCATTCAGAGCCGCAAAGCTTGATTTTCAAGGGAGCTCTGCATGACAGGCATACCAAATAACACAAAACAAATAAATCTATTTACAATTAAAAATGCTCAAATATAATTACAAACAATGTACAAACTACAAACACATGTACAAATCGTTCAAACAAACGATGAATATCACAGATTTAAGGTTTAACACCCTACACACCCTCACCGCATTCCACCCCTCCCCTCCCTTCTCCTCCCTCACCCTTCCCAATTCCCTCACTCCACTCCCCAAGCATACGGATTATATTCAGTTATGTTAGCATACAAAAAGAAACCTAAATTATCAAGCCAAATAAAAGGTGTACTAATCAAAGATTGAGTTTTTAATTTACAAAGTTCAAAATGTATTCATCAAGCAAATTTCAGCTAAAATCATCTATAATGTAAACATTGACATAAATATTAACCTTTCACGTGGTCATCGGGTTAAAAGTCAATTTTCGTGAAAATGAGGGCAGTTAAAATTCACAATGAATGGAGCATCGAAACGATTCCTTGAAAATTTGAATTGACACAGTCGTGAAACTAGTCTGACTTCAAGACGTGATACACTGCAAAAACAGTGGTGTTAAAATTACATCAGTCGGTGTTGTGAGAAGACCGCACCAGGCAATTTATGCCAGTCTTAAATTCATGGTTAGTTCAACACTCATTGGTGTTAGTTCAGCACCCATTGATGTTATTATATCACATTCTGTTTGTTATATGAACAATATTTGGTGTTATATTCAAACTCCAAGGTGCATTGTTAACACCTGAGGGTGCAGTCCTCTCACAACACCGACTGGTGTTGTTTTTGACACCGTAGATTTTACAGTAACTTAGGATCACGAGCAGTTACAAATTTGACTTACCGGGACGAAGTCCATCATGAGGATGTACTCGGCCATGGGATCCATGCCTGAAATTTTCACCTGAAAAGTGGGAAACATCCGCCTGAAAAGAGAAATGACAGAAAAGCATATTTTTCTTATTCTACAGAGCCTCACGTGTTATTATTTCGTGTGTAGGCCTATACTGCCCCACCCCCATGACAAAAGGGCATAACTGACATTTTGGTGTTTTGGTGATATTGGGCAAAGTGTATTTTGTTCAACACATAAAGCCCTATTCAGTGTCCTTTTAACAAGCGGATTATGAAAAAAAGGGACACTTCTAATTAATATTTTTTTATGTTGCATGTTTAACATAATGCACTATGTCCCCCTACACTATATAACTCAATTTTGACAAAAAGTCAGTAATGCCCTTTTGTCATGGGGGAGGGGGAGGGGGGCAGCATACTAATAGTTTGTATCTACACTATAGAAAAATACGTTCAATTTTGCACCTTTTAGTAATGTCACACTGGGAACACCTTAACGAGTGCAACTTTGCACCCTTGAGACCAATGTCACACTGGGCCCACCTTTAAAGGTGCACCTTTGCAATGTCTTAAAGGTACAAAGTTGCACCCGTAAAGGAGCTCCCAGTGTGACATTGGTCTGCACCTATAAAGGTGCAAAGTTAAAACCTATTTTTCTTAGTGTGTAGTCATTACATAACATCATCTCGCGTATCACACATCTTTACGCTATACGACAAATTCTAAGTTGTGTCAATATTTTAGCATTTTGTTTGTCATTGTTGAATGGTTTATACGATGGATGCAAGACATTTGATATGTGTGGTAATATTTGATTATTATATATTTAATATTACTTCGTAACTTCAACAGAACATTAAAAAAATCTTTCAAACGATGATACATTATTTTGAATGACGAAATATTTCAATATGAAGGACTATCGACTATCATTAGATTTTCAGCCCAATTAATGATAAAATATTTAATATATTATTAAAATGACACATCTACACCAGCACTGTTTTGGCTTAATTAACACAAGGGTACCTTATTAACGGAAGGCCCAGCAGTGGCCGTACATTCGCTCACCACCTCGCCTACTCCTACCCGCGATCCTCTTCCGAGAGACTTATCGATGATTTTGAGGTTAATTTGAGAATTTCAGGTAATTGTATTACACAACTAGGGTTTTCAGGAAATCACGTATCATTTAACGCAGTTTCAACGAGACAGTGTAGTCGACAGAGAAGAGAGTGGTCACCGCTATATGATCGATGAATTGCGATACATGTTCGGTTGCATGTCGTTATTCCGAAGGATCAGATACCACGCAATTAATACGGATTAACGAACCTTATATAATTATTATTATATAACGATTATCAAGCCCTCTGTTCAGGCACAAGATGTATAGGAAACAGGGTTGCCAGGTTTTCCGATTCTTAAAAAGGCCAAATTACAGGCCAAATTCGGATTTGATGCATTTTATGGGCAGCATAGCCTGGATTTGGTTAGAAATAACGTAATCAATTTATTACACCTTTGAAACCTCTGGTGCAGCCGAAAATTTGAGTGCCGCGGTTTGCGTACAATCAGATTTTCACGTGAAGTACATACGCACCGCTACTTTTCGATCCTTGTGGCTCATATTTGACTGAAAATCCCCGGAAAATAGGGTTTTATAATGATTTTTTTATATGGCAGTGAAAAAGGCAAAAAAAAAAAAGGCCAAAAAGCCGTTTGGCCAGCACTTTGAATTCTTCAAGGCCAAACGATGTCAAAAAAGGCCAAATTTGGTGTTTTGGCCGGGAAAAGGCCAAACTGGCAACCCTGATTATTAGGAAATTTGTGTGTGCGGAATGACGAACCTCCGGAATAACGAGCCACACCCATAGAAAAGATACGGGCTATTAATGATTATGAGGCAATTTAGGGAGCACAGCTTATATATCTGTGAAAAAGAGGTGAGTGCAAGTATGATTGCATACGAACGTTTGCAGTTTTCATTTACAACGCAAAACTGCAAACCAATGGACATTCGACTGTATTAAAGGAGGTGGGCAAGGGTTTTTCCGATTTTATTTTATTTTTTTTTTTTTTTTATATTTTTTTTTTTTCTTTTTTTTTTTTTTTTTTTTTTATTTTTTTTTTTTTTTTTTTTTTTTTTTTTATTTTTTTTTTTTTTTTTTTCGCAAGTTAACATGTTTTATTGTGATTTATATGAAATTAGTAAATCCTAAATCTACCATTTCAATTTTTATTAATTTGCTCAACGCTTAGAAACGTAATAAATTAATAATAATAAATAAACGTTAACTATATAGCTATATATTGTGACAATCGTTACACAGGGATCCAGTAATAATTCCCGAAAAGGCCTGAAATTTGCCTAAAGTGAGCTATTCTGTATACAAACAAGCCTGAAAACTGCTTGAAAAGAGATTACCCTGATTACCAGGGCCTGAATTCAGGCTTTTGCCTGAAAACTGGCATCCATGGTTACAACTTGCAACACTACAGCCAGTTTCCATAGTGCCTGTGAGCACAACATCATCCAATATGCTCGCCGAATCTTTACTCGAAGAAAGAGATCAAGCAACATGGCGGTCGAGGTCGATTCCATCTGGCGTGATTGACACCAGATCCCTCCAATCGACTCAAGAAATTGTTTGTTTACAAAACCATCTCTGATCTATAAACTCTTTATTTATTCGGTCATACATCATTATCAGACGTGAGGCAAAACCTGGCACGAAACGCGGTTTGCGCGCAGTTCAAAATGGATTCGTTGTCTGCAAAGCTCGTTTTGGCGCGAAAACACTTGCCCTCTAAGTTCGGTGCGAAATTTGTCAACGTCGTAGCTGGACGAGATTTCGCCCCATCAATGACAATTCCGTATTTCTTTCTCCCAGAAAATTATTTTGTAAAAACGTTATGTCACCATCAATAAAATCTTCGAACCAGAATGGTCATTGATACGCAGACATTCCAGTTTGAAGTGTCCTAAATCAACAAATAGAACTGCAACATTATGTTGTTTGTATTGAAAAGACGTCTGAACATTATGATTAATGATTTTCATGTTGATATTTACAATGCGATAAAACTTTGCCCGGATGAATATGTGATAGCCAGCAACCGTCGATCGAATGAACACTGCCCTCTACGATTATCTGACCTCCAATATCACCGTAATCACAAACTTTCTGCCTTTTATGCGAAAATCATAATGCACGGTAAATCTTGTATAGCAAAACAACACCGATGCATCAATACATTGCTCACCATATTACTAAGCAATATAATGACTTCGCATAATAAGTACAACGATTTATCATCATGTTAGCGTTAACGATACCTTTTCAAAGTCTTAGTTACAATAAAATTATTGAAAGGAAGACGAAGGATGATATTTAGTGGATTGTCTTTCCCTTGTTTCTCGGAACTAATATAACTAGAGACGCAAACAGTTTCGATAAAGCGCGCGGAGATGATACCGCACACCGATTTGGATGCGTGAAAGTTTATTATCGCCAAATTAATTAATTAATTAATTGCCTTGCGGGGATGACACAATATGATCCACTCCACGATTAGAATGCACAGTTCCTATATACTCTAAAGAGCCTCTTGTATTGAGCAGATTGGTGATTAATTGTGGCAGGATGCCACTGGCAAACGGAGGCAATTCACATGGCACGTTGAATGTGTAACAAGTCATTTTTACAGCTAGCAACGGCTGGTCTTGCCTCAGAGTGTTGCCCGCATGTTTGCCCTGAGGCAACCCGTAACCTCAGGTTCCGTGGCCCGGTAGTTGGATGAGGTTTCGTCATAGAAAGGAGCGCCCCGGTATATTCCATCTGTTTCATGTAATTCACTTCTTTTTTTAAATGTTCAAATGTTCTTCCATTGTTCAGTCATATCCTCATGTTATTCAGCTGTGTCGCATGTAACTCATTTGAGTAGGCCTACATGTTTTGAAGACCGATGTCTCAGATCTTTTAATTTATGATGAGATACTTTCTTTTGAAGTTTTCGCCATTTTTATCACCTGTACAGAATCTCGATTCATATGAAAATTATTATGGACTTATCAAAATGTTTAAGTTAATAGTGGAGCTCGGCTGCATGCATACAACTTAACAATTTATTCAAGAACTAGTACATGTAGTATAATATAGAAGCTATAAACTCAAATTTGTCAGCATTACTGTAAACTTTAGATTTTTAATTGAATCATTGTCTTGCCCGCTCATAATCACTCGAGTACTTGCTGATAATGGTGATTTTTTTTCACAAATTACAAACGTATGTCACCACACATTCTAGGATTCTTGCACCAGTTCTCATACAGATTATTATTCATAATCACAAATACTTTAGCACTAAGATAATTACTACTGAGTTCTGAACTTAGTATATGGAGCATTACACCAATTTTAGATATTACTTACTGATCTACAAATTCACAGACCGACCTTCACAAAATTGAGCCTATAAATTTTTTGTAGAAAATCTGGGAGCTCCGTGCTAAATTCCACGTGCGCTCTGCAGTACAATGCATATCAGACATAGGGTAAACATTGAACTTCACACCCGTAACAAATCTCATCCACCCCCACCCCCGCCCTAATGGTGACGTCATCGAGAAGCTTTAGCCGGCAAGGGGAATAAAAATCATGTATTGGAATAAGGCCGAGGGTATTATGCCCTGGGGCGTCTCACAGACGTTCGAATCAAGGCACAAGCCGCAAGGGCAATAACCTGTACAAGTACAATACAGCTTTTATCAACAAGTACAATAAAACTTTTATCGTTTCGACTTTTCACAAAGATTTTTGTGTCCATCTAATAAATTTTAATTATGGTGAATAATTATTGCAATTGTTTATTTCTTCACACGGAAAAATAGTTGACTCTTTCATAATTTGGTTCGTATGGCAAGTGTGATCAGGTGTTTATGAAGTTATTATAGGAGAGTCATGCGACTTCGAAAATAGTATCAGGAATTTGCAAAAACTTAAGAAGGTAATTTACTAGTTTCTAAAATAA
This sequence comes from Eucidaris tribuloides, assembly GCA_001188425.1. Classification (NCBI taxonomy): domain Eukaryota; kingdom Metazoa; phylum Echinodermata; class Echinoidea; order Cidaroida; family Cidaridae; genus Eucidaris; species Eucidaris tribuloides. The sequence continues at coordinate 49,539 of JZLH01S0600472.1, forward strand.
ACGCCAAATACAAGTCGTTACTCCTGTTTAAATGTTTCTTTAAAACTGTATTTTCTTTTGACGTTTTCGCTATATCGTTTTATCACCTATAACGACTGACATAGAGATTATCCTTCACTCCCAAAACTTTTGTTTTTGTATGATCATAATTATATTACTCATCAAGCTATAAAATGCCGTTACTTTCTGTATGTTTTCTACTATTTATGACACGTTTTATTATGTACCTCATAGCCATCTACGGTTGCCAGCCTTTGAAAAAAAATATTATTACCCATTAAAGGTACCGTTTAACATTGTTTTCAATTAACAAAATGTGAGCTACATGATTATCCGTGCTACTGGTGTCTCTGATAAAGTCTAAAAAATGAAGCACTGAAAGAAATTACAGTTCAAAATGGTCATCAAGACGATCAAGTGCTTGCAAAAAAATCAAAGTTAATAAACGACCATTCAGGTATCCCCTCATAAAATGGCGTGTTACAGAATTTTATCCCCAGGACATTAATTAATTACCCGATGTTTATATGTACATAGTTTGCTGGCAGCGGAACTCAGTACTGTCTAAAGTTTTGTGTGTTAAGGTGTTTATGTGTCCTTTCAAACACTAGATTGTTGGTCACATATCGAAATAAAAAATTACATTTTCTATTTAATGGGGTTTCCACAATATCAGACGGTGACTTTAAAGACATCGGATAACAATGTTTCCACTTAAATAAAAATCTGAGCTACTATGATTCCCCATGCTACCAGTGTCTCTGATAAGGTCTAAAAATGAAGCCCTAAAAATTGCAGTTCAAAATGATGTTTTTTGTGAAACATCATCGAGCGATCATTCCACTTTCCCCCATTAACTTGCGTATTGCAGAAGTTTCATCAGCTGAGAATAATACATGTTCTGATATTTTTAAGTGCATACGTTTGCTGGTAGTGTCTGAAGTTTTGTGTCTTAAGGTGTTTATGTGTCCATTCGAACACTATCATGTTGGTCAGATATCAAAGTTATTTTGAAGCTCCACAATGTTAGCAGGGACTTTAAGCATCCTCGCCGTCATATCTTCCGGTTTGGCTCGGGCGATCATCGGGGAGGACACGGCTATAACGCCCAGCTGTCATCGGGATAAAACTTCGACCACTCAGCTGGCGAGTGATGGGGACTAACCGCTGCTCTAAATCTCTCACTTCGGCCTCAGAAATTAAAATACAATATGCCATTTGCACAATAGATGGTTGGCTATATCTATACGATTCGATTCTTCAGTTCCAGTGGTTGAATAGCCGCACAAGGATGACATTTTGCAGATCTAACAAAACCACAGTGAAAAAATGGGGCAGACTATTCCGGTTACATAAATTAACTTCCCACGCAAAAGAAAATGAATGAGTAAACTAAAATTGTTATGATACACAATCAACTACACAAATAGTTTAAACATTCAAAAAATAAGAGCTTTAAAAAATATAACTTTCAATAAAACAATAGCAACACTGTCATAGGTTCAAACTCGTCGAATGTTTAAACTCGTCAAATGTTTAAACTCGTCGAATGTTTAAACTCGTAGAATGTTTAAAGGATATACAATATAACATTTCCACGAGTATGATATTGTTTACATAATATTTTGACATTTTATTCACCTGTGGATGATTTTTACTAATTTGGTAAATTACATGTAATTAAAACGTACTACATAATTGTTCAGTGCTTTTTTTTATGATGAGAGGAAAACCACACAACACTGCTTGTCAGAGCTGTAAATATTGTGATGCGTTGATGGTTACTAAAATACAATTTGCCCCTTGGACCGGAAGTATCGCACCACAAACTTCCCTCAAAATTAAGGCTATGAAAAACACCGTCTACTCAAAATGATTAATGTTGTAATTGGTTAATTTAAATGACAATCTGATGAATTTTAAATGGGTTCTTGTTACGTAATGCTTATTTCTACTATGTGAATTTCCAGTATAACACGTGCGTGCGTGCATGCGTGTGTGTAGGTGTGTGTGTATGAGTGTATGTGTGTGTGTGCGTGCGTGCGTGTGCGTGTGTGTGCGTGTGTGTGTGTGTGTGTGTGTGTGTGTGTGTGTGTGTGTGTGTGTGTGTGTGTGTGTGTGTGTGTGTGTGTGATGGTGTGTGTGTGTGTCTCATGATTATGACCCCAAAAGAAGACTGACCTTTTTAAAACACTTTCAGACTGAAAAAAGACTGTTTTCTTTGTTTTTCATACAATGCACTACACTTGCTATATATCAGGCCACCTTTTTTCAGATTTACCTGCTTGGCTGCTTCTGCATTTGTTGAATACTCGACTTACAAATATCGGAAACATTTGCGAGTAAAAGTACAGTATTTCGATTTTCTACCTTGTAGAGAAAAAGTAGGAAAATGTGGTCCTCAATTTCGGTTAGGATCATTGTAGCATGTTCTGCTTCGAACGTAACATAGCTAAAATGTTTCATTTTTGTTACGTCAGGTATATCGCGAAAGCAAGCAAATTTAAATTGCTTTGAAACTTTACATGTTTCTATCAATTAATTTAATAATTCAACTCTCATCAGACTCAACAAATTGAAGACAATAATTTTCAGCCGGGATGTACACACCAAATAATGTCGGCACGTGATTCAAATCATTTAGTTATTGGTGTATGCTTTACTGCTCCCAATCTATCATGCCATTTTCCTGTAAATATCACAGGTTATTTTCGTCGTATTAATAAAATACAAAAGATTTAAATATTAAGTTGCGCTCAATATCGCTAACAGTGAACAACCAATTAATAATTATGACTGCAAAGTAATAAAATGTAGGCCCTACAAATTTTCTCAGCAATGACGTTCTATCTTCAGATCTTAAAATAGCGTTCTATGTTCAGATTTTAAAATAGCGTTCTATTTTCTTTGATGTAGTTCTGCGTCGGTCAAGACAGGTCATAACGATTGAGGTGCAGTATATTTTTACTGAGAAAATTTAACCAGAAACAGACGACGTACAATTAATATCATCTTAAGTGTCTACTGACTTCTCATCGTTATATAGTTCCAATTTGTCAAATCACTGTCTGTCCACTTATCCACTAGCTTACCCCAGTCTCCCCTTCAATTGTCGAGTATATTACTTACTCGAGACTAATATTTCCGCCGAGTTACGTAATGACCTGACAATATCTTGAAGGAATCGAACATGTGCTGCTCTCGTAATGTTTCCCGTTAATGATACGTTTACGATTCACACAATTACCGCGCAATAATCAGTAGATTAAAAATCAGGTGTTTTAGTCAAATCCTAATTCATTATCAAGCGTGTTTAAAATTCTATTTTTGCATTTTACGTTTATTTAACGATTATGATAAAAGCGGTGGTTAGTGCTACGATGACAAGGTGGAACAGATGAAGTTTTATCGTGATATTCATAAAGGGGACAGTTTAGGGATAGTGATGTTGCATCTCCAGAGGACATGAATGGAAGTTTGATCAGACGGCTGTTGAAAGAGGTTATTTCAACCGGGAATTCGGACCGAAATTAATTTCCATTTCATAGAGATTTACGTTAGAGCAACGCTTACAATGTCAAATTTAACCTTGTGTTCCAGGCGTTGAAATAAAAGTTGTGTATCATCATCACAATTTTCCGGTATTGCTTATTTGTTTGGTGATGGATACAGTCTCATGGAAACAAGTATAATTTAATCCTTACGACAACATTATGACAACAACCTTCGCGGACGAGACAACAACTGAAAAGTTACAAAAAGGCGCTAAATCAACTTAAGTAAATTTGGAGAAAAATGCATTTCTTCGCCCGAGTTTATACAGGCGCCTATGGAAAAAAATAAGATTAAAACCACAGATATTTGACTTGCTCGTGTAATTTGGCTTCAACATTGATACTCTTGCTAGATGAGTAGGTGGTTAATGTTTTGATGTTAATAACTCAATTTTGGTCAGGGTCGTCGATCCAGGAAAGGGGGGAGGGGGCAAGGGACAATCGCTGCCCAATGAAAATATTGGAGCAAACATATCGATTTGCCCCACCCATAATTTTGACAACTTGAAAAATTCATATACCGTGATGGAGGGACGCGTTAAAAAGCAGTGCAAGGCACTACAAAACCATTATACTTAACATAAATACTACTCAACATACACAATTGTATTTTTTTTTCGGCGCACTTATCTACACTGCAATTTTGCGCGCCATTTTTTTTTTACTTTTTCCTTACTTTTGCCCATCTGAAAAAATGGATCAACGTCCCTGATTTTGGTGGAAAATTGATATAACACCCTTTGCAACTGAGCTCTTTAACTGATCAACACAGAAACGTCGCGTTGCTGCACATTGTGTGTAAATCTTGCAAATAGCAAGTGACGTCACGGTCATGGCGCCGCAAAATAAGATTTGGTATTAAAAACGTGAAATTGTTATTTACTTTAAGGTATCTTTTACAATCGTACCGAGGCAAATCGGAGGCCAACGACACAACTCGGTTCCCTTTCATCCTGACTGATCGCGAGGCCAAACGGAGAGGAGAGACTCTCTCCGGAAACTCACCTGTTTCTTGTTTGTCAATACATCAATTAATTTGTCACCATTCATTAATGCAACTTTTTCTTAGTCCGTCTTCAGCAGTTTGTTGGAAGATATCTCCAAATATGGTTAACGATGAAGCCTTTAAACAAGCATTTTGTGTAAAACATTACCTTATATGGATACTTGAAGGGGAGTTTATCATCTGCATTGAATCACTAAACGTATATTATTATGTTATTTGGCCAAATATCCTAGATTAATAATTTCGTAAAAAGTGGTTTTGTGTATTTTTGTAAATAATAGTCTCAACAAATTATGCGAAATTTCGCTATACACAACCGCATTCCTGGCTCAACCATAACAAGCAAGAGGAACAAGATGGAGAACAGGAGAA
>JZLH01S0600477.1:0-10802 GCA_001188425.1 Eucidaris tribuloides
CAGCAAGGCTGTTAAGGTTCCACAGTGTTTTACACGCACTACTTCAAGCAAATAGTGTTGCTGTTGTCAAAAGAATATTGTCTGCCGTTACCTTCTTGGGCCTTCAAAATCTACTTCCGTCTCTCCAGAGAAATTTTATGTTTGGTTCCTTGAACAAAATGAAGCAGCCTTCTCTGGAGACAGCATCCATTGTCAACATTATTAACCTCTTTCTTCCAGCAATTACGTTCTCAGACCCTTCAGTCTTTTGGGTGGCCGTACACTCTCTCAGATGCTCCTGCATGGCAGGTTTGCACCCATGAAAGGGCTGGCTGTTCCACGCTAATACTGTATTTCAGGATATACATTCTTTCCTCACTCGCAGATGAGTCCCGGTGACCTTCTTAGTTAGTACTTCATCTGCGGATAAACATATCGTGCAGACTTGCAGAAGCTCCTTCAGCTATTTTCGAAGACAATGTACGTAACATCTTGATGGGGTAGTGTCTCCAACTTGGAAACACCAACTTTGTCAAGGATCTGCAGGGTTTTTGAGGCACTTCCTCCAGCAAACTAGCATTGCTGCTGATAGCACAATATTCCCAGCAGGTGTGGACCCATAAAAGGGCTGGCTGTCCCACACCAGTATGGCAGCACAGGATATGCATTCTCTTCTCACTCGCAGATGTGTCCCAATGACCTTCCTGGTTAGTACTACATTTCCCGATAAACAACTCGTGCAGACTTGCAGAAGCTCCATCAGCTGTTTTTCAAAGAAAATGCGCTTAACATCTCGATGGGGTAGTGTCTCCAACTCGGAAACACCAATTCTGCCAAGAATCCACATGGATTTTGATGCACTTCCTCCAGCAAACCAGCACTGCTGCTGATAGCAGAATATTCCCAGCAGGTGTGCACCCATAAAAGGGCTGGCTGTCCCACACTGGTGCTGTATTACAGGGTATGCATTCCCTTCTCACTCGCAGATGAGTACTCGTGACCTTCTTTGTTAGTGCTGCATTTGCGGATAAACAACTTGTGTAGACATGAAGAAGCTCCATTGGCTGTTTCTCAAAGACGATAAATTTCACATCTAGGTGAGGTAGTGTCTCCAACTTAGGAACATACTGAGCTCTGGAGCTTCGACCTCTCCTGTTTAAATATAAAAAAGTTAAGCATACACTTGCAAAAAAAGTCATTCAGACATGGAATAATCATATAGCATGAGTATGTTCGATTTTTCATATGCAAGACCAACTTGCATAAATTATAATAGATAGTGCAGTAGTACAGTGGTAGTAGTAGTAGGAGCGGAAGTATAGTTGTTGTAAATAATATAAGTTAAATGCATTTTCTTTTAGGTGACGGCAATAACTGGAATTTCATTCATTTTCAAAAATTAAATTTAGTATTCCAAATGTATAACAAATATTTCAAAATTTTCCATCACCCCCAAGGATGAGTGGAGATCCTTTGTCCCATAGTTTGACAAGGAGGCTATGTTGGTGACACTGCCACATCTTCTCAACTACTGGCTGCAAGATCCACTTTTGGTGGCGGAAGAAAGTCCTCTTCGTGATGGTCGGAGCACCAAGGCTGTTGAGGATCCGCAGGGTTTTAGTCGCACTTCCTCCGGCAAACAGCGTTGCTGTTGATAGCAGAATATTCCCAGCAGGTGTGCACCCATAAACGGGCTGGCTGTCCCACACCAGTATGGCATCACAGGATATATATATTCTCTTCTCACTCGCAGATGAGTACCCGTGACCTTCTTTGTTAGTGCTACATTTGTGGAAAAGCAACTTGTGCAGACTTGAAGCTCCATCAGCTGCTTTTTGAAGACAATGTACTTAACATCTTGATGGGGTAGTGTCTCCAACGTGGAAACACCATTTCTGTCAAGGATAGGCACTGTTTTTGAAGTACTTTCTCCAGCAAAACTCCTGTAGAATATATCTCCACAGTGCTCTAAGTAAGGCCTCAGTTTTCACCTTCCATCATTATTGACTTAATTACATGCACTAACAATGCGATATACAGTCTCTAGTCTAATGATGTGCTGTACTGTCATCCACAATGATTATGGCCAATCCTGCTGTGTTCATCTCCTTAACAATTTGTTCCGGAATCCTTTTCATTGTCATGTTCAGGAGTTCATTCTTAAGTTTGGTGCTGAGATAAGTAGCATTGAGAGGCCTCGCTTTAATTCTTTCACAGAAATTATGATTGGCATTGGCAATCAAGGAACATAGTTGTAAAGTTTTACCTCAATTAAGTGAGCTTACACTCCAGTTATTACCCTTCAATGCTATTTTCGGTTGTGGGAGGGAAATTATTGTTTGGGAAATCTGGGTTATGTATGCCCAGTTTTCCTTCAGTTTTCGATCGTGGTGTGCTGGCCTTACTCAGATTTTAAAGGTAGTGCAGTCATCTTGAAAAAAAAAGTCTTGTTGTTTTCACTTTTGTTGTTGCTTCCCAACTTTCTCGATACCCTTCTCGATCTCTTTACGAGAGAACTCAACACACTGACAAAGTCTTGCCAGTCAGAAATAGCTGCTTGGCTAATTTATCTTGGCAGAGATGTTCCCATGGATATTATCACAGGCCATAAATGTATGACCTGACTCCAAGTACTATACAGTTATGGTTTGTACTGCCACGGCTGGATTATGGACCACTCTGAAATTCTTCCAGATCAGTGATGGTTTCCTATAATTCTTCCTACTGTTCATAATGTATCACTTACACAAAGAATAAGGCACATATATTCAAGCGATTGATGTGTAAGAGGTTCATTGAGTTATTTGGAAAAAAAGAGAAAGTAGTAATAAATTCGTCAGACTCTTGTGAAAAGTTTGACAAGAAGGTGATGAACTTTCTGCGTCTAACATTTTATGACAATTTCACACTCAAACTTTATTGCTCACGAAAACGGTTATTTTTTCTGAATTTCAGCTTCACCTATTATTAGTAAGGCAGGAGTCTCAGATGACGGTTTTTTCACCAGGATCCTCCCATTACTGGTCCACAGGAAGTGGAATACCTCGTCTTTTCATATCTTGTTCACATAGTACAGCAACTGCTTTGTTGAAGATAGCAGGTTCTCATTGATGAAGATACTGCCCTCCACCCTCAGACACTTGCCAGGATCTTTGACTTTAGTGTGTTTCAGCTGCTTACGTTTATTGTAGATTCTTTCTTGAACACTGCAGGTGATAAAGCAGACATTAATTGGGTGAGGCCGAGACTGTGGTCCCCACTAACGCTCAGTGTCTGGTTGACGGAAGCGATGAGCAACATCGACATCATTCTGGAATATGTCATCATCGATGCTCTTCAATACTCTCATGACTACAGCATCCACATCTTCTTGACTGCTTTCAGGAATTCCAGCGATTTCAATGTTATGTCTACGTCTGTAGGTCTCCAGGTTACGAATATGTGATTCGAGTTTTGACACTCAAGTCTTTTAGTCACTGTTTTCTCTGCATATTTTGTCTCTGGCATCTTAAAGCTTGTCAAGGCACTTTGTCATTTGGTCAAATTTGGAGCTCATGAATGTTATGGTGTCTGTGACCTGTACCTACCTCTCTTAGCAACTGTCAAGTCTGATCCCATTGCCACTAGTTTCCTCATGACATCTTCAAGTGAAACAGCACTAGACTGTAGAACATGCACCTCGTCTTACAATATTACAATTCTCACATAGTACTTCTCAATGTTCATAGGTGTGCACTTTCTTCTATGCAGGACACTTTGTGCGTATGTTTTTAGCTATATCAAAGCATACAATTTCATAGCTTGACATCAAGTTCAATCTCAAGAGTCTGTGCTCACACAGAAATGTATGAGTGGGACTGAATAATTCATGCACAGGAATAGCTCAATTAACCTTCAAGGTATATGCAGCAAATAGTGTCCAATTGTTATTTTGTGATGAACAATTGTCAACAACATAACTAATAGTTTTCTCCTTGTCTCTGTTTTCTCGAATGAACTGCACATAAGAGTTGACAATATTAGATGCCTTCCTCCAGAGGAACGCATCTATCGATCTCAGCTTAGGTCCTTTTTAGCAGTTGAAGCAAAAGTCTTGTTGAATAGTGATTCACCATAATTATTCACAACTGACCTGTCAAAGACCAGGCTCGCTTTTTTATGCCTCCGCAACGAAGTTGCCGCAGGCATCATGTTTTCGGGTTGTCTGTCCGTGCGGCCGTCCTTCCCTGCGTCCGTCCGTTACTGGATCTCGTTTTATGAGAAAAAACTAATAACGACATGCTACCAGAATGTTGTTCTTTCTGTGAGTTTCAATTTTGCTCAAAATGCAAATCGCGATTACTGTGCACCGTAGCAAGACGAGCAGAGCGCTCTGATTGGTCAATCGGCTATCCCCTGCGCGACCTTTGCCTAACGGCTGATCGGACCATTTTGGAACGGCACGTGCACATTTGACGTCGCTGATTTTTTTAAATTTGCTCCTGGAGCAAATGGAAAAAAGGAAATGAAGTTTAACCGTAACCGGATCTTTCTAACCAAAAACTCAATATTTTTACCCAAGTCTCTATGAGAGGTGTTTTGATTCATATAGATGTTTTTTGACGTGCAAATCAATAACCCAATCTTTAAGAACCACTGATTGGATTTTGATGTTACTAGGACCAAGTATGAACTATGAGGCAACGATGAACTGATTAGATTTTGGAGTTGAAAGGTCAAAGGTCACAGGGCCTAATACATGTCTGATTTGTGCTCTTTACCACAATAAATTGAGAACAGCTGGTGTGATTTTGTGTAACTTGGGTGAAGTATGTATTACAGGGCAACAATGAAGTGATTAGATTTTAGAGTTGAAAGGTCAAAGGTTATGAGGCCCCATATCTGTTGTCCTTTGTGCGATAACTTACGAATGGCTTATTGAATTTTGATTAAAACTTGGGTAGAGTATGAATTATAAGGCACCGATGAACTGATGAGATTTCGGAGGTGATAGGTCAAAGGTCACAACTCTTCCTACATGTCTGACTTGGGATTATTACCATAATAACTCAAGAACGGTTTATCGGATATCAATTTGACTTGATTCAAGTATAGAAGCATAGATTAACTGATTATATTGCGAAGTTGAAAGGTCAAAGGTCACAAGGCCTGATACATACAGTATCTGATTTTGGCTCAGTCTTACCATTATAACTCAAGAATTGCTCGTCGGATTTTAATGTGATTCGGATAAAGAATGCAGTATAAGACCCTGATAAAGTGATTATATTTCGGAGTTAAAATGTCATAGGTCAAAGGTCACAAGGCTAACACAAACCTCATTTGGGCTCATTACCAAGGTAACTTACAAATTTTTGATCAAATGGGGTACATGCATGATGCATGCAAAGGCTTTTCAATCTAATTGGGTGGGTGGTAGTGCTGACTGCGGAGGCATACCCATTGACTGCGCGCAGTGTCACTAGTCAATATTAAGGCCTCCATTTTTCCGTTTTTCAAAATTTCTATGTTACTCAAAATCACGTATATAAACACCATATATTGCGTGATACTTGCATGATTACAACAAAAATTTCAGCTGACCTACAGCATCTCAGTTGAAGTATAGGATCAGTAACTCCTTGTATGTTTTTCATAAAGCTCCTCGTCGATCGCCAATCATGTGCTTGTACTTATCGTTCAGCGTCAACACTGTAACCTTTGTCCATATGCGTTCCGTGGCAATTTAAAGAACGATATTAGACATTCCAATATTTGTTTATTTTGTGGGTCTCCCATGAAATGGCTTTAGTCTACAGAATGTTACTTCATTGACTTTGATATCATTGTATAAGCTTCCTGGTAAGATTTTTTTTAAGATATGCCGACCATGCTCCGTGTATTGATTCTCTCCGATGCGTTTTCTCACAGTGGATCTGTGGGTGTCCATTGTTGGTCGACTGGCTTTTTTTGTTCAGAAATTTGAAACGACCTGTTTCCATTCTTTTGAAATTTTCTATCCTCTGACCTTGCATATCACATAATTTCAGGCAGCTGCTTTACCTGTAATTAGCCTTTCTCTAAACTTTGCCTTTTTGTCTTAGTTGTTAAGGAGATGTGTAGACATTCAGCTGCTTTCAGCAATTGTCGACGTAAATAATGATCTGTTCCTTGTCTCTGTTTACTCGAATAAACTGCACATTGAAGCTGGCAATGTTCGATGCCTTTCTCCCTGCTTCTGCTTCTTGCCATAACATGCGGGTTTTAGGTCTTTTTAAGCAGGTGAAGCAAAGTCTCGTTGAATAGGACTCACTAGCTTCACATTTTTTAAAAAGGGATGAATAAGTGATGTCACTTTGTATCACTGACTTGCCTCATATCTTGAAGGAATGTAGATTTGGGTGATTAAAATTTACCTTACATAGAAATTATACACTTCTTTTGTTAAGGCATCACCCGTCAATGGTTCTTTAATGGCAAAGGCTGTCTCTCAAGTATACACCGGCATGAATATCAATATAGTGTGTGTCAATTCTTTTTGGCAGAAGGGCGTATCTGGATAAAAATGAATCTTTCTATATATGGAAATAATATTTAAATGATATATGAAGTTCTAAAACAAACTCCACCAGCATATAACCTTGCTTAATGCTTCTATAGCAAAATTATGTTTTGCTATAGAATCCGGAAGAATGGTTATTATAATTATGCCAGTGGGGGTCCAGGGGTCGTAAGCTTAGTAGATTATTTTTACCTTTGGCGAAAATTGAAGGTCAAAGGTCAAGATCGAGGTCATAAATATCTGATTTGAGCTCTGAACCACGATAACTCAACAGCGTACTGTATGCGCCATATACTAGTATTTCACATCCACTTATTATCGCGATTTTGCTTCAAGACTGGGAGTTTGCTGGAGTATATTTTTGCGATTTCATTATACAGTATTTGCTTTCACTTTGTACTGAAATATCAGGAAGTGAAAATTGTTGAGTTCAGTAAGTCGCAAATAAGCAAAAATGAAGCCACCCCAAAATATTCAGCATATGTATTAGATTTTAATGTAACTTAGGTCAAGTATTTGGTATGAGGCAGTAATGAACTGACAAGATTGAGGTTTGAAAGTTCAAAGGTAATAAGGCCTCATACATGTCTGATTTGGGCTCGTTACCACAATAACTCAACAATGGCTGATCAGATTTCTATATGACTTGGGTCAAGTAAGAAGTGTAAGGCACCACTGAACACTGTTTAAATTTTTGAGTTGACAGGTCAAAGGCCAAAGGTCACAGGGAATGATATGCATCAGGCTTGGTATTGTTACCATGGTATCTTAAGAATTTCTGATCAGATTGGGTACACTCATGCATGAGGCTTTTGAATTTAAATCAAATTGGGGGGGGGGGGGTGCGAACCAGGGAGGCATACCCATCAACTGCGCTCAAAGTCAAAATGCTCTACTTGTTTTATGTAAGCTATTAATCATTTGAATATGAGCCATGTACTAATGTTGTGTGTGTAACATTAGTCTGGATTCCAAACACTAGTTGTAACTTTCACCAATTTAAACCGACCTTCCTCTTCATGGCAAATGCCAATATTCAGTAGGCACTGGTCTTTAGCTCCCTGTTACATGCCAGTACGGGGAGAAGGGAGGGGGAGGGGCAAGGGGGTGGGGTGGGGCAATGATCTATGATATCCCCCTCCCCACAACAGATTTAGTTTGACATCATAACCCCATCTTGGTCCATAATGAGGTCCATGAAATTACGTAGTAATTTATTGGCAGTTAAATTTCCAATGAAATGGTTATCATTTCATATATTTTTGTAACATGAAAACATGTTCTGTGCTGTGAAAATAAAATGGTACAACAATGTATAAATATAGGGTGTTAATCTTGTGTATTTATATTGTACATTTGTGTGTGTATGTTTTGTGTGGGTTTATATATATGTGTGTGTGTGTGTGTGTGTGTGTGTGTGTGTGTGTGTGTGTGTGTGTGTGTGTGTGTGTGTGTGTGTGTGTGTGTGTGTGTGTGTGTGTGTGTGTGTGTGTGTTGATGTATGTGTGATGTCTTATGCATGTGTGAGCATTGTGGTTTGCTAGATTTATGAAAATTCACGTTGTAGGATGTTTCATTGAAGAAGCAAGGTCCATCCGGTATTTAACTTTTTTTTCTGGTCCGCGCCCCCCCCCCCTCGATTCTATAAATTATTTTTGCACACACGTTTTTTGATATCTGCAAACCAGGGACATCGACCATTTTTCGATTGGGGGAGTTCGGGAGGCCGACAAAAAGTGGAAAAAAAATGTTAAATATTGGCTGCCGCCAAAAAAAAAAAAATCGGAAAATTAGTGTATGTTTTAATAGTAATTCATGCTAAGTTTAATGGTCTTAGAAGTCGCTTGCCAGTGCTTTTCAAACATATCCTTGCATTACATATTATGAATTTTCAAGAAGATCAAAATTTTTGGGAGGGGGGGGAGGGGGCCAATCGATACGTTTGTTTCCAGTCCACCCCCCAATATTTTACATTCGGTGGTTGCTGCCCCCCCCCCCCCCGTTGCCATCCAGGATCGACACCCCTGCCGCGAACTTTTGGAAAGATAAATATAGTTGAAATAGATTATATTTCAAAGTTACACTTTCCTTTTTTTTAAACGAAAATATGTGCCCTCGGGGTGTCCCTCCCTCCCCGCGCGAGGGTATTATTATTTCGTCTTAGGTGTTTTCGTCAAACCCCCCCCCCCCCATGAAATCCCCGATTTTGGTCATTACTGTTACAAAAATATTACCAATACCACCGATGTCGTGTTTTAGGCAAAAGTCTTAATTCAGCCCCTGAATTCTCTTCAGGCCATATAATTATTTTGTCATACATTCTCGGGCTTTTTCATTAATTCTTACTGGCATCCTTGCATAATATCCATGTGACAAAAAATGTGTCATAATCGGGCATGCCGTGTTTTAACCAGACCTTGGGAATTTATATCAACGCCATGTTTGCGTGTGTAGAATGTTACTCATTTTAGGCAAATTTTGGGTCCATTCATGAATTCTAACAAATGGTATCCTTATATGATATAACGGTCTCCGACAAAAGCCATATCTAATCCTATCTCTGAAACGAATTGCCAATGGAACTTAAATAATGTTAAACTTGACCCAAGCAGAAATGATTAAAACTCAAATTCTTCATACAACTGTAACCTAAATCTGGATGTTCTTAATATTCCCAAAACAATGTTTTATCACCACAACAAAAATGAGATAAAATCTAAGAAAAATGATTAAATAAAAACCGGCCAAAACAAGTCCCCCCCCCCCAAAAAAAAGTCTTAAGAGACCCCACTACTCTTTCTGTTTTCTTTCTTTCCTGCTTTCTCTCTTTTTTGTTACTTCCTTTCTTCTTTCTTCGATATTTCTTTATTTCTTCTTTTTCTTCTTCTCCTCTTGTGTTTTCTTCTTGTCTATTTTCTTTGTTATGTTTCTTTTCTATTTTCCAGTTCTTTCATATCTCCCCTAGAAGTGTATAATTTGTCATAAGCAAGCATTATTATGTGAGTTAATGTATATACTTGTTAAACGTTATTGTCGAGCATTGTAATAGTTCAGTTTCTATTAGTCGAAATGTGTATCGTAACAGCATATTTCATCAATAATATATATATCTCAAATTAAAGAATTAATCTGGCGTGAATGAACAACGAAGGCGATAATGATATTACTATTAGTACTACTATTAGTGCTACAACTACTGCTACTACTTCTACTATTACTACATGTACTACTATAACTGCTGCTGCTGCTTCTACTACTACTACTACTACTACTACTACTACTACTACTACTGCTACTACTACTACCAATACTATTACTACTACGGCTATTACTACTACTTCTCGTAGTACTATTGCTACTACTACTTCTACTTCCCTACTACTACTGCTACTACCATAACTACTACTACTTTTACTACTACTGTTACTAATTCTACTACTACTACCACTAGTGCTTCTTCTGCTACTACCACTACTGCTGCTATTACTACGACTACTCATACTACATGTACTACTTTCTACTACTACTACTACTACTACTACTCATACTATTCCTACTACTACCATAACTACTTCTACTATTTCTACTACTACAACTATTACTACTACTACTGCTACTACTACTACTACTACTACTACTACTACTACTACTACTACTACTACTACTAATGATGATGATGATGATGATAACAATGATAACAGCAACAACAAAATAAAGAAGACGTTCACTGGCCGGCTTTCTCCGCACACCTGGTCTTAGCGATATCCGCCGCTGCCGCACAGGAGGTGACCGCAGCGGTGATGGGTCCAACGTGTGTAGCACGTGGCTATGCCATTACAGAATAATCACCAAGAATGAGAATCAAGACATTAACGCGTGCAATTTGTTCTCCGTGATAGCAAAATGGTTTGTGTTAATTGGATTCCGCCGGGTCACAACGATCATAATTTTCCAGAAGCCAGATGATGTTAACATGTGACCGTAGATCAAAGTGGATTCCTAAATGGGTCGGTGCGTAAGATAGGTTTAATGGGATATCCACCCGATTTTTCGCTCCAAGGCGTTTGTTGTAAATGGTATTTTGTGCATACCTTTCTATATACATGTACATGCTTTACTTTCTGAATATTTTGAAATTGTAATGATATTATTGTGTGTTACATATTACTAAGTTTTCTGTGACCGTGTGTTACGATGTTTAGCGTCATCACTAATTTCCAACTGTGATTCCTTACACTATTATTCAAGGGCGTAGGCTGGTTTGGGCACGGGGAGGTGCACA
>JZLH01S0600477.1:10827-24135 GCA_001188425.1 Eucidaris tribuloides
TACATGTATAGGCCTATAATCATTTGCTGGGCTGTTGAATGTGTGTACTTGTGTGGGCAAGTAAAAAGTAAAATTGCAGACTCTAATGAATTATTTGCTATTGTGTAACTTAAATGAATTTAACCTAATTTAGTTTCTGTCCACGCTATGCTCTGTTTAACCTATGTTAATAGATTAAGAATTGAAGTCAATGGAATTGTTCATACCTGCAACATTGAAGTAAACTATGATTCCAGGTAATTGTATTTGCGATTTTTAGATGAGTATTAGTATGTAACAGACACAGAATGCTTGCACATAGAACATGCATTTTGAAATTACTACATGCATGCATACGGCACCTTTAGATAATGTGTATGAACTCTTGATCTGATGAAATAAGAAGTCGGGGCTGAATATTTGAAATAAAAATGGCCTTTGTTTCAAGTTCGTTTCGCGGTACACCTTTGACAATTTTGAAAGAATTACCTAAATAGGTTATCAAATATATTCGACGATACGCGTGACGCACATCTATACAAATTTATGAACAAAACGATGAAAGTGCTCGATTTCAATAATACTATTAGGTTTATAAAAAGAGGTGGGTCACAATATGAAGTATAGACAAACCAAAAAGTATTAAGCAAGGCTTGTAAGTCTGGATATTGTCTGAAATTTTTCTATTGGGGTCCGATATCAGAGAATGATGCTGTATTCCCCACATTCAGGATGTGGAATGGAAGTACTGTACATGTACGAGCGCGTACTTTCTTTAAAAAACGAGTGAAATTGTTCATTTTTCGAGGAGTAATTGTCTAAAAAGAGTGAATTTAGAGTGAACTTGAGTGATTTTCACTCATTTTGGAGTGACCCCAGGGATCACTCGGGGATTCCGAGTGATCCCTGGGGTCACTCCAAAATGAATGGAAAATGTTCACTCTAAATTCACTCTTTTTCATACGCCCGGCTATACGGGACGTATTATGGTATCACGCTCGGTGTCCGTCTGTCGTCTATCCGTTCGTCCGTCTGTCCGTCCGTCCGTTAACTTTTCCTTGGTGTGTATGATACTAGCATGTATCCCAGGAAGCCTATTGATTTTGAGGTCAAAAGGTCAAAGGTCAAGGTCACAGTGACATATTTTCATCTTCCGCGTTACAGGCGGGCGTATTATGTGCTCGCCCCAGCGACACTCTTGTTGACATCTACTCCATAAAGAGTATTCGGAGTGAACCCTGCGGTCACTCCAAAATTAGTGAAAACACATATGCACTGTTAATTCACTCAAAATTTACTCTTTTTTTGACATTCACTTCCTAAAGTTCACTATTAAGAGTAGGCCCTAACAGGACAATTTTTGGAAGGACCGTGCATTCTCCACAAAAGGAAACCGAATGGAGTGTTTTGAAACATATTTACGACATTGTAAGAAATGTAGACATTGCAAAACACCCCAAAAACAGAGCTTGTGTTCAGGGCTTTGATAACGATTTTTCAGCAAATATCTGTGGTAACATCGTTGTTAAATTAACATCCAGGACAGGACATAATATGGAGATTCACAACGTTACTGTGAGTCGATTTTTTTGTGTGGAGATCTCTGATATATCTAGACGTGACTTCGGAAGTACCAAGCTGTTAAGATCACAAATTCAAAATTATTATCGTTCATAACCATATCAATTAAATGTGATACAGACAGTATCAGTGCAACATCTGAATTGTCAGCCCCCAAAAGATAATTCTGGAAAGCGCCAGTTCTATGTTTCATCAAGGACGTCGTGGATTAATTTGCGGCTCACAATCATCCACACGCCTTCACTACGTGTCGGTTCCTCCGCGACATTCAATTTACGTGAAGGTTGTTTGATGATACCGTAGTTTGGCGATTCTAGTCACGGTCACGTTGGGTTTCTGTATATTTGAGACCACCGTGCAGAATTGACTCCCTGAATGATGACTAACGACACATTGAGGTTGAATGGCATATTTAAAGGCAGGGAAATCTCATTGGCACTCCTCTTGCAGCACAACAAAACATCACTCATGCCCTCAGCCTTAGGGCTACTTATGAAGGTCATTTCTGTGAAATCTGATGATCAGTAATTACCTAGAATTTGACAAATGCACATAAGACTAATGGGCAAGTGACCGTTGGAGGCCCATAGTTAGACTCCGTGCGAAACTCCCTGACATTGTCAGCTCAGTAGTATTGTTACAGTAATCATGTATTGATCAATGAATAATTATCTGTATGAAACTTATGCATGAAATTTGTCATGTTAATAAATGCATAGTCATGTGGTACATATTTGTAAATTTAAAATAGGGCCCAAATTTCACACATCATACACGATAAATACACATGCATTGTAATGATCTAAAAAAGGGGGGGGGGACAGAAGACCAGTAGAATTTTTGTCTTTGCGAGATAACAGTTTCAAATCAAAGTCTAACGGTTACTACAACTTCACTTAAACTGAGGTTCAAGATCCTATACTTCGCCAATGGTTCTTAGTAGATGGTATTTCTTCTATATACCAGTATATTTGTAAAATGTTCTTGTTTAGACATGCAAAAGAGACGCTCTGCCTTTAAAGACATTGTATAACATTGTTTTCAGTTTAAAAAAAAATCTGAGCTACATGATTCCACATGCTACCAGTGTCTTTGATAAGGTCTAAAAATGAAGCCCTGAAAAAATTGTATTTCAAAATGATCATTTAGTGCTTTAAAAAAGTGAAAATCGTAAGTTGACTGGATTCACCTGCCCAATTCCTCCCATAGATTTACTGTGTGTAGATCTAGGCTATTTTGTACTCGGCCCGAGTATTAATTGTTTATTCATTCACATCTTGTCAGTGGCAACATAAATTTCCAAACTTTTGTATTCTAGGGTGTTTATTTGTCCACTCAAACACTACTATGTAGCTCATATAGCAAAGTTTGACAATTTTTTTTTTTTAATTTGAAGCTTCGCAATGTTAGCCTGTGTCTTTACAATCAACATAGGTGGTGCTTTAAGCCACCACACCCCATGTAGCTATCTTGGGTGAGTACACTACTAAGAAGGAAGTAATTAGATTTATTTCGTGCAGATATCAGAAATTGCGTAATGTTCCTTTGTCTCTATTTTATATTTCTTTTGAGCGTTTCTCCCCCCCCCCCGCCCCTTTAGAGTCTTTTTTATTTTAACACATTCAACAACATTTTATATTCATTAAATATCCATGTACGCCTCGTTTTGGAGCTGTCATTCACTCAAGCATGCTAATGATGACAGTCCATTTTCTTTATGATTTTCATAAAGTTGCATTTATCTACGTGTATCCATTGCATCTGTCAATCAGTCGATCATTATAGCTAATTGTCTGTCTGTATATCTCGACTGTGTTGCACATGCTGTATCTGTACAAGTTATATTTCTAAGGAAAATATATTTGTATATTCATGGAGTAAATAAACGAAAAACAATAACACCAACACCCGGCACCAACATTGGATAAAAGCCAGAAAAAGTTCACGTCATTCATTTTGTGTGTTTTCTGTAAAGTGCATTGCCTTGATGAAATCAAAATTAATTAGTTTATGTATGTATGTATGTATGTATGTATGTATGTATGTATGTATGTATGTATGTATGTGTATGTATGAATGAATGAATGTATGAATGTATGTATGTATGTATGCATGTATGTATGTATGCATGCTTGTTAGTGTTGTCCATGTATTTATTATTTATCTAGTTTATTTTTACAACATTATATACTTAAACTTTGAAACACACTTTCATTTTTTTAAACCGATACGAAGAATTCTATCATTTGGTACATATGCATTGTGAGCTGACAATCAACCCCCCCCAAAAAAAAATAAAAAAAAATAAAAAATAAAAATAAATAAATAAATAAATAAATAAATAAATAAATAAATAAATAAATAAATAAATAAATAAATAAATAAATAAATAAATACATACATACATAAAATGTACTTTAGTCCGGCGGGGAGGGAGGTTCATTTGTTTTTTCTACCATTACTCTTTCTTTTCCCATTTCCTTTTGGGGGCACCACCCGCCCATGGTTGGTACACTGTATTCCCATTTGTTTTTGCATGATCGAGAAAGACACATCGGTATCTCAGATCACTTGACCTCATGTCAAATGTAACCCATGAATACTCATTTAGCGAACAAGGGCTTGTCAAAAAGTGTAAGAACCCCTGTTTATCAATAATATTACTCCACGTATTGATGGACTTAATGGCCTAAGCATATGGCATCAATGTGTGCGTTGTACTTGGGTGTACCTGTTTTAGTGAAGAGGTTATTCATTTGATAAACTTTACTTTTCCCATATCATTTAGAATCAGCATCTTTAAACTGTTTTGTATGAAATAAGGAAACTGTATAAGAAAATAAATGGGTGTGTTTGGAAAGTGAGAAGTGAACGTTAATCAGGAAATATAACAATGCCGTGTATGTGTTGTGTTTTTTTTTTTCAAGTGAGACGTATAGAGAATTGAATTGATCCAACCGACCAAGTCACAATTTCAAGGAAACTATGTTTAAAATTCACCAAACTCCATAAATTAAAAAGACACTAGAGTGGGGTTTCCAAAAATGTCAGAACGGTACTTTCCAAAATTGCTAATGGTGTCAGATGTTGTATTGGCCCTGAAATTAGTCTGCAGTGTTTCTTTTTGTCTTCTTTTTTTTTTTTTTTACTAAGATGTATACTCGTGGCACACTTTTGGTCTTTCTCTCACAACGGCTCCGTAATCAATCAATCAATCAATCAATCAATCAATCAATCAATCAATCAATCAATCAATCAATCAATCAATCGATTAATCAATCGATTGATTTATTGGTTAATCAATCAACCAACCAATCGATTAATTAGTTAATCAATTAATCCATAAAATGCATATAATTATATTCTAAATGCATATGATTATATATGTCACATATAATACGGACTTGTCTTTCAGTCCACTTTTCAGCTGAGGAAAATACAACAATCACTGTTAGTCCACAACACAATTGTAGGCTACAGGATACAGACAGACCACTATAATAGGATGAAATAAAACCGGGTTTGAACAGGTATTTGTTTATGAAGCCACGTGACGGGTAAAGGTCGGTGTTCATAGCCAGAATGCAATTTGTGTATACAGATCGACCACAACTGGGGTACGGACTTCGTGCTTGTACATTTCTAGGTCTATTACATACATTATAACGAATGTGATTGTAATACAATGTAGGTATATTCAACAACACCACGCGAGCTTTTATGACTTGGCATGCACGAAAACCTGTTGGGCAAACTATGTATTTCCGTCGGTTCACCCGTATTAGAATTAAGCGTTGAGTAATGGAATGTGAGTAAAATTAATTTTTACATACAATAATCTTGTGTAATCATCGTACACGAGTATACAATGATCTGACTGAAAAACGCTACCACTGGTTAATGTATCGTAAAGTACGCCAAAGATCGCATTGGTATTGTAAGGCAATTAGTAATGTCAAGTATTATTATATAATTCGTGGTATAACAGACAGTGTGTTGGTAAGGTTTGAGGTGCTCCGGCTCGAGATGATGTGTTTCTATCTGATAACTAATTATCACTTGGCTTTAATAACAAAAATCATATCATACCTCATATCATTGCAAAATGGCTGCCTTAAAAACCCAGTAGTTAATTGGAAAGAATCGGAACGCTGATACACGTGTATGATACGCTAAAACTAAGTGAAATAGACAAGTCGGGACAGACGATCTTTTTTATCAGCGCGTGTGTTGTCTTACGAAACTATTAACTATGTCACAAGCATATATAGCCTAGAAAATGTCCATAATATAAGCTAATTTACTAAACATGATTTTTTTTCTTCTTCTTCTTCTTCCTGTTTATCTTCTTCCTCCTCTTCTTCATTTTTCTTCTCATCTTTTCCCTCCTCCTCCCTCTTCTACTTTTCCTCCCCCTCCTACTTTCTCCTCCTCCTTCTCTTCTTCTCTTCGTGCTACTTCTCATCATAATACCTCGCAAATCATTACCATTGACCTTTGAACTGTTTGAATTATCAGGCAGCAGTTGAAATTTCTGTGATGAAAATTGAACTATTCACCTCAAATCTAATAAATCTAATTTTCCGTGATTGGTTGTTTTGTACGTTTGTGAGTGTGAAACCCTGTCCTGTCTCAAGCTATTGCTGCTTGACGACCAGGATACGTCTATACCCATTACTCTGGTCTATGGAAATAAAGTCTTGTCAGCTAATCTTTACATTTCACTCTTCATTCATACCAAGTATGTTATTTCCACGTAGTCTAACTAGATCATTCAGGCAGACAGGTGGACGGACGGACAACCAAAGCAAAATGACTGTGGAGCAATCATTAAAAAAAAAATCAAACACAGAAAAATACTAGGAAAAATAGGTTAAACTTTGCACCTTTAAAGGTGCAGAACAATGTCACACTAGGGGCTCCTTTACGGATGCAACTTTGCACCTTTCAGACCTTCATAGGTACAACTGAACTCTTACAGTGCCGTATGTGCAAATATGCACCAATACTACACACAATGACCATAGATCTGTAATTTCTCTGTCCTGTTAAGAGTAAAAGGTGCACCCAGTGTGACATTGGTCTGAAAGGTGCAAAGTTGCACCTGTAAAGGTGTTCCCAATGTGACATTGCTAAAGGTGTGAAGTTGAACCTAACGACGTGTGCGTAAAATACTATCACATCAGACATTCACGAGCTACAAGCACACATAGGCCTAAGTGTATGTCTTTTTATGCCTATTATGGTTTACATAACACTTACTAAAACAATAATATTTCTCCATTGTTCTCTCATTTTTCTGCAGAACAAAAACGGCACTTAGTGGCTATCATGGCGGAATTGACTAACGGGAATAAAGACTTAACCTGTCCTGTTTGTCTGCAAGTTTTCGACGAACCTACCTCGCTTATATGTGGCCACACCTTTTGCCGAAAGTGTTTACACTCTTATGATCAGTGTCGATTGGAGATTGGACGCATATCATGTCCTCTCTGCCGAGAGCCCATGACCCTTGACCCAGTTAAGCGTGTAGGAGGTCTGAAAGTTAATGTAGTCGTTAGAGAATTGGTTGAGAAGTTGAAGAGCGAGAAGCGGAAAACTGAATCTACTTCATCGGGAGATGTGAAGTCTACACACCCCGTGTGCACCTTTTGTAAGTTGTCCCAATCTACCGAAAAATCACCAGCCCATAAAAGTGCTGTGACGTTTTGCCACAGCTGCAATGGATACATGTGTTCAGAATGTACTCGCGAACATCAGGAAACGCCGAAGTTTCTTGGCGGTCATAAGGTAGTTCCAGTGGAAGACGTCTTGAGCGGGAAAGAAAAGATCAGGGCACAACTTGAAACGTGCAAGGAACACGCCACCGAGCTGAAAGAGTTCTTCTGCGACGATTGTAAGGTGCACATCTGCCACAAATGCACAGTTGTCAAGCACAGAGGACCGGAACATCGGGTAAGGAATCGAGTGGATTTCAACAACGACATCAGGACGAAGATCGAGGATCTATGTTCGAGGAGTGAGACAAAGCAACAACAAATCGATGACTACGTTCGGCAGGTGGATGATATGTGCAGAGATGGGGAAGACTGTTTGGAGAAACTAAAAGCAGAAATCGAAACAACGTACAGAGAGAAAGTAACCCGACTGGAGGAAGACAGGAAAGGGTTGGTCGGGGATATTGACAAGGCGAAACACGTATTCAAGAGACAGCTGAATGAGATGAAGGTATCGGCTATAAAGACTTCCCTGCAGATGTCGGCAGCGAAAGATTTGGTTGCTGCAGGCAGTGAAACGGACCTTGAGTTAAACAGTCTGGCTGTCCATCATCAAGTGTGCCTTGACTTGGAGAAGTTACTGAAGGAAGACATCGGTTCGAGCAACCTTAGTGGAAGCAAGGAGAGGGCATCTAAAGTGGCTTTCGTGGCGTACCCACCAGGACACCTGAATCTTGGCTCAGTCGGCTTCAAGACTTGGAAAGTGGCGAAGAGTGTAAACCTACCAGGAGGACGGATGGCGGGGTTTGATGCCGTCGATGGCCAGAAGGTTGCCGTGGGTTATGAAGCTGGTGGGGTTGACGTCTTTAATGTGAATGGTACTCATCCCAGAAGACACATCGAGAATGACGGCGTTCTAGATCTGGCATTTCTTGCAGATGGACAGTGTGTTGTTTCAGGTCACAAGCAGCTCGAGCTCTATGACGTCAACGGGCAGCTAACCGGTGTCAGGTTTAACAACAGCGCAGGGTGTGACATAGTCGAGACTGATGTTTACGATTATATCTATGCATCCACTCGCGGGTCCCATACGATTTCTGTCTTCAGAGCAACGGGAGGAGATCCCGTGAGAACTATAGAAACAGATGGGCGTATCCTGCAGCTACACCCGACCCGATCTGCTAAGATCGTGGTCTCCAAGGGATCATCTCAGTTACCAGGCTCATGTCTTTCAATATTGGGCAAAGTTGGGAATGTGCTGAACACCATCACCAAACCCGGACGCTGTTTCCTGTATTCTGCAGTCGACCCCGACGACAGACTTTGCGTGGCGTGTATTAGGAATTTTGGTCTTCCCGAGCATGTCGTCTCAATCGACCGGTATGGTCTCGATGGCACGTGTGTGTCTACGGAACTGCAGAACTTAAGGTTCACGCCGTCGAACTCTTTACAGAGGTGGTTCTACATGAAGTGTCTTTCTCGGGACAGGATCGCGCTGTGCACACAGGAGATGCTGTATTTCTACAGCATGACCGTATCCCCCGTATCGCAGGTCACTACTGTATGAACACGCAATTTTGGTCAACGTAACAGACATGGGCGTACGTGCCAAAAGGTACAGGAAGGCCGAAAAATTGCCGGGGAGTTTCAGAATTACTATCGTATATGATCATATTAAGTAAACTGAACATAATGTTTCAAGGAATTATTTCACTAGCTTCGTGACCAAATTATGTGTCTTTATAAATGATCTCCACTTTCGTACATCGAATGGAAGGGGTGGAGCTGCCCACTCAGCCACACAAAGGTATTGTCCCCTTTGCTAATGATCGATATTTACACTGTTAAAATTGTTCTTCTTATGAACAAATTATTAGTTTTAAGGGGAAAAACTATGCAAATCCTCACCTCACATAAATTAAGTTAGCTTCAATTAAACATTTCAAATCGTAAGGCGAAAGCAACTCTGAGAAAAAGATGCAATATTGTGGTACATTATCGTACACCACAAGTGCAGTAGGCATATGTTTTGCAAAGAAAAAGGCCGTTTAATTTACTTGTATAAGTTGAAGAACGCTGTTTTACAGTTTCCACGGCACGATATATCACTAAGCGTGTGCCTTTCCAAAACTTAATATTATAGTACATTATCGTCGAAAGAGATTTTAGATTTGGAGAGTCCT
Organism: Eucidaris tribuloides; assembly: GCA_001188425.1. NCBI lineage: Eukaryota > Metazoa > Echinodermata > Echinoidea > Cidaroida > Cidaridae > Eucidaris > Eucidaris tribuloides. Next base: position 20,288 of record JZLH01S0600477.1, read on the forward strand.
ATCCGTGTTTCGTTTTACACTATAACTAAAACTGGCTCAAGAGAAAGTGAGGATTATTTACACTCTAAAATTCCGGGTCAGAGTGACTCGGAGAAAGAATCCGTTGGGGTCACACTTGTAAAAGAGCCAGGTTTAACCATATTCAAGGTCAAGTTTGACAAAAATTCAGATCAGATTGACTCAGATTTGGGTCAAACTTGACCCGGAATTTGGTTAAAACTGACCCCCTTTCCGAGTGTGACCCAACGGAGTTCTTTCCGAGTCAGTATGACCCGGGATTTTTAAGAGTGTAGGGGACCACACTCGGGAGATGTGTTGTTTGTTACATGAAACTCAAAATTAGTCAAAACATCATTCCAAACATGCTAATTTGTATACCTAAAATGCAAAATGTACAATAAATGAAAACACATTTTTTCGTATGAAGGAGTACCTGTACTTTACAAGTATAAACGTCCCAAACTACAGAAATCTTCAGAAAACTGTGCAGTACATTATTTTACTTTTTTTAAATTTGGTAAAGAATAATCTAAGTGAAGTTTCTAGAAATGCAATCTAACTATTGTTGTTAAACAACCCCTCTCATAATTGTACATCTCTTACTTTGAATTTACATTATCAAGAGCTAAAAATCAATATTGCTTATCATATTAGTGATTAATTAACTTATTACTCCCATATTTACATCGGAATGATTTTTTTGTATCAACTTAATTATTAGTCATTCTCGTACAAGATCAAAACATTTCTCGGTATACTATCATGAATGTCTTTTCGTAACATAACAACTGCACGTCACATAATCAAGGAGTCAAAGATCAACCACTTCGACTCTGATCACTTGAGGTACTTGCACCAGTTTGGAATTACGCGATGAATAATCAAGATGCAAACAAAATATTCCTAGAATGTTAGTATTTATCTTTTATCTAGAATAATAAGTGACCGATTTTTCTGACGAAAATATGTCGTAGTGTATTTTGTTAATCTAAGCTTGATAACTAACAGTGTATGTGCTTATATACCAGCATTTATAAATAGGAAGTGAATATACGAAATGTTCCCGAAATTCAAGATAACAGTCCAACATACTTGGGTATTATTCTGTTAATGACTGTTTTGTATATTTTGTACGATCAATACTATTTGTTGAACACTTTTGTATTGAGTACAATGTTTACGTGATTTTCGCGGGGGGGGGGGGTGACTTTTAAGTGCTTAAGGTACTTAAAGACGGGATAATACTGGCGTCTGGAACCCACGTCTGAACAATACCGCCCGAAATATTTATCAATTAGATCAATTAGAACTATTTATTTGAGAACAAAGTTCAAAAGTTTTATTTTTCTCCTCTCTTCTCCGCAGAAACGGCAACGCCCCCATGATAAAACCATGATAGCTATGTTGATGCAATGACCAACATCAATTAAGTCTTCACGTACCTGAGAAATTACAGCTCTATGAACATTGTGTGTATTGTGAGGTGCAAATTTGCGACTTCGGCACGTTAAGAGTTAAAGAGAGACAAATAGTAAACACACACACACACACACACACACACACACACACACACACACACACACACACACACACACACACACACACACACACACACACACACACATAGGGTACGCAGGATTTTGCCCAAGAGGGGTGTTCATCCGGCCAAATCCTAGTTCAACTTTTTTCCGCGTTCACGCCAGCGCCGCGAAAACTCGCTCAGCGGGGGGGCGGGGCGGGGGTAGTGACGAATCAGGTAAACATTTTCCCGTTTACGCATCCTCCGAAACTCGCTCAGGGGGAGGGGGGGGGGGTGGGGGGTAGTGATAATTTTCTCTCCAAAATCCAGGTCCAAAATTTTTCCCGTGTCACGCAGCTCGAAAACACTGCTCAGCGGGGGGGGGGGGGGGAGGCCTGGGACGAAAATTTTATTTTCAAAATCCAAGTTCAACTTTCTCTCGGCCACGCCAGCTCAAACTCGCTCAGCGGGGGGGGGGGGGTGGGGTGTTAGTGACGAATTTTTTTTTCGCAAGATCCAAGAAGAAATCAACATTTATTTCATGTTTTCAGGGTTTTTTCACATTTTCAAACACGCCCTCTTTAGACGAAAAAGGGGAGTGATATCGTGAAAAAAAGGGGTGATTAGGGGAAAAAGGGGTGTTTGAACACCCGCAAACACCCCGTATGCACACACACACAAGCATGGTAAATCTGGAAATGGGAGTTACTTTGTGTGCCTTGTCAATTGTTTACCAATGCTCCCTGTATTCTTGTCGCACTCGCGTGTCAATTAACAATAATTTAGTAGGCACTAGCTGGGACATTTAGCCCATAATTATTGTGTAGTCTCCACCAATTCGGTTAAAAAACTAATACATCAGGTAATGATTGTTTAGCTGTGCATTGTGTGACCAAAAAAAAATCCAGATATTGCACATATTTTCCGTCCTAGGTGCACTGCAAAAACAGTGGTTTTGAAATTACACCAGTCGGTGTTGTGAGAGGACTACACCAAGCATATTACACCAGTGTTAAATTCATGGTGTTAGTTTAACACCCAATGGTGTTAATTAAACACTCATAGCACATTCTGTTTGTTATATCAATATTCGGTGTTATATTCAAACTCGATGGTGTATTTTTAACACCTGAGAGTGTGGTCCTCTTACAACACTGGCTGGTGTTGTTTTTTGACACCGTAGTGTTTACAGTGTGGGGAAGGGGAGTGGCTGGATCGCCTCCTCTCAAATCTCCGACTGTGTTCCTGGATGCAGGTTAATCATAAGTCACACTTTCATTATTCCGAAGGTAGAAGAACACAAACAACCTCATTCGGTAAATGCGAAAAGTGTTTGTTCTTACAATACAGAGCGTTTTGTAAAAAGCGGAACCCAATTCCAGCAGGAATAAATAATCTAATAAACACAATCATGTTTATTGCAATATGTCATCGCAAAGATAACTTATTACTCTTCCATTTGATACCATATTTGTAATAATTAAACATTGAGTTATTGAATTGCAAACATTTCAATGAGCAGTATTAAAATTACTTTGCGCAAAAGATTCAACACGGTCACAGTTTGTTATTCACTGAGACCTCTGTTTATTAACAAAAGGGGAGGTATCAGTAACTAATTAACCATTCTGTGACCGTGTTGAGGAAAAGATCTAAATCTTGTGCCCAAAGAAATTTTTACATTGCCCACTTAAAATGTTTGCAATTCGATAACTCAGGACATAATCATTACAAATATGGTAGCAAATGAAAGAGTAATAATTTATCTTTGCGATAAAATATTGCAATAAACACAATTATGTTTACATGATTATATATTCCTGATGGATGCTGGGTTCCACATTTTTTCTCAAACACTCTTTTTATAAGTATAAACAATACAGCGCTATTACGCATAATGATCTATTTTACGTGCGATTTCATTTCTAGTGATAAGATAGAATCATCCAGTTTCGAATTGACATGAAGCTCTGGAGTCAAATATTGCACAGTACGCTGTCATACATGTATCTGCTATACTGATATGATGGCATAAAACCGACAAGATACCACTATTTTTGCATTGCGTCGGAAAATGCTCATTTTTATTCCTCAAATAAAGTATACACGTACCGCGGAGAATTAAGTGTATTTCATTTTTCGTCAATAAGGCAGAGAAATAAAGTCTTTCTAGAAAACAATTGGAAACAGGTAAATAGAAATTCACCATAAAACAGTATTCTAGTTTGCATGTATACTACAATTGGTTCAATAACATATTTTCCCCCGAAAGTATATTTGCAGTTTACTGCCCCCCCCCCCATGACAAATGGGTATAACTGACATTTTT
>JZLH01S0600479.1:25154-36995 GCA_001188425.1 Eucidaris tribuloides
TTTCAATTTCAATTTATTTCACTCAGTAGATAAAAACGACAAAAACAATACAAAAATACATTATAAAATACATATAACAAACAATAAACATATTACATACAACAAACAAGCGAGCTGAAGAGTAAAGCATTCCTGAGAGGGTGGCAACCAAAAAGGAATGGGGGTTCCTTATGAAAGAGGCTGACCCAAATAAACCTATTTAAATGAGTATTTAAAGAAACGGTACAGGACACTATACAAGTATTTTACAAGTTATAACACACACAAAGGGAAATTTGGTAATTGAATAAGAATGTCTAAACAGGTACATAGGAAGAGGTGAAGTGATATTTCAATTTTCTCTTGAAAGCCTGGTCTTGTCATGGTGTAATGATAACCCAAGTCACCTGTTATGATATACTGGAAAATAAAAAATCATCGTTATCAAATCAAAGGAGATGTGGCTCTTAAATGTGTCTGAATGTATATGTCTGACCTTTGGAATGCCCCCATGGCGATTTGCACCCAGGCTGTAAGTGTAGTTAAATTTCAAAGCCATGTTCATGAGGCATGTCATATACTTTCTGCACAATCAGAATGTGACAGCAATGATCCACTCAACCCCTATCAGAAAATATCATTAATCAAATCCACCCCTTTTGGCAGCATACATGTAGCTTGCATTCAGAGTAACTTTTCTTATTCTTTCGGGGTTGAAAGAACCTTTTCTCATGTAATTGGGCAACGTCCAATCAGATCAGAGTGTTCTAAAACAATCTGATCACGTGACAAGACTGGCACTCATAGGGGAAACCCCTTACGGTAGGGAATTAACCAACCGACAGGAAAATGGCCGCCTCATCTGGAACTGGTAAGAATCTCCTTGTGATTTATTGTTTACCATTTAATTCTGACTGTGATATGTCACATAGAGTGGGTTGCAGGTATACACTTTTTAAGCGAGGATGTAGTGATTCTATTCTTTGTTAATAAAGTTTTAATTTTAGGCAATGTCACGTCAGATATTATGTTACGTTAGGCGTCACACACAAACTCACGGTGTCCGTGGGTTTTTCTACCTGCATGCAGTGTTGATGTCACAAACACACACACACTGACACAAAGCGGCACTGGCTCACAAGTCGTGGGATCCAGGAACTATATTGTATGTGATCCTGAGCAGAGCTGTACGGACCACATACACCCACACCTACCTACATGTAGCCTTAGGCCAGCATATTTAGGCTGAATTTTGGGGTCATGTAACAAGAAAATTTTTTGTTATTGTTGTAAAAGCATGTATCTTGAGAATATCCCACATGAAAACATGAAACATGGAACATGCTCAAATGACGTCATCAAACTGGCGGCCTAAAAAACTGCCATTGTACCTTGTACCAGGAAGTTACCAAAGTCCTCTGCCAGGAAGGGTTTCTCTGGGCTGACGAGAGTGGTGATAATGCATTTATTTCTGTTGATTTTGCATGTTTACATGTACTTTGAACTTGAAAAGATTGGTGTTATTAACATTAACTATATCCCTCCGGAGGTTTTTCCAGCGTGAAATTGTGTCAGGGAAGAGTGAATTCAATAGTTGGCTTGTAGAGATCAAGTTGGTTGCGAGATTGTACTGTTGGTCATGTGAACGTTGGAGACAAGTTATTTTCTTTGAAGCATATTTGTTTATGTTGATCGAAGTCTAAATGGAGTTCTCCATATGGATGATTTTGTGCCATAGTATTTTAGATTAAATTTGTTTGGAACATCTAATTACCATAAAATTGGTGTTATTTAAAAGTAAATTAAATTTCCCACAATTTTGTACTATACATGTACTTGATAGGTTTGAGGATGACTTTCATGATGATTTGGGGGCAAAAACCTTAATTTTTTGACATTTTTCCCGGCCCCCAAAATTGCAGATATCAAAAAATGCAGATTTTCTCATTATTACATGTAAATCAAGTGTTCATTTACAAAATTATGTCATACTTTCTCTCGAAATTTGCCCAAATATATGTACAACACTTGGTGAAAACTGGAAATTTATGCCTATTTTTATGCCTCCGCAACAAAGTTGCTGGAGGCATCATGTTTTCTGGTTGTCCGTCCGTTACCGGTTCTCATTACCGCGATTACTTAGGAACCCCTGATCGGATTTTGATGTAACTAGGACCAAGTATGTACTATGAGGCACCAATGAACTAATTAGATTTTGGAGCTGAAAGGTCAAAGGTCAAAGGTCACCGAGCCTAAAATATGTCTGCTTTGGGCTCGTTACCGCGATAACTTGAGAACGGCTGGTCGGATTTTCTTGTAACTTGGGTGAAGTATGTATTATGAGGCACCAATGAACTGATTTAGATTTTGGAGGTCAAAGGTCACTTGGCCTAAAATATGTCTGATTTGGGCTCGTTACCGTGATTACTTGAAAACTGCTGGTCGGATTTGGATGTAACTTGGGTGAAGTATAAGGCACCAATGAACTGATAAGATTTTGGAGTTGAAAGGTCATAGTCAAAGGTCACCGGGCCTTAAATATATCTAATTTGGGCTCGTTACTGTGATACATGTAAATTGAGTATGACTGGTCCGATTTTGATGTAACTTGGTAGAAGTATCTAATATAAGGCATCAATTTACTGATTCAATTTTGGAGTTAAAAGGTCAGTGGTCAAAGGTCACAAGGCCTCGTGTCCATATTGAGCTCATTGTCGCGATAATTTAAGAACTGCTTATTGGATTTTACTGTAACTTGGCCATAGGTCACATGGGCTTATTCATCTTATTGGTCTTGCTACCATGGTAACTTGAACCTTTTCAAATTACATCAGTTGGATGGGAGTGCGGACTGCAGAGGCATACCCATCGACTGCGCGCAGTCGAACTGCTCTAGTTTTATCAAAAGTTCTAGGTTACAAACTTGAAAGCTTACTTCAGGAGCATTTTGTCAGTACATACAACGCACTCTATGTAAAGGCCCTGTCACACCTTTCCAGGCAAGCCCTGTGTGTGACTTGTGGGGAGCAATTTTTGCTACCCAGAGGTCCCCGCAGATGACCTGCACGTGATAGTACCTAGCACGTGTCTCGCCCGTAGTTGCCCGGAGGTGCGCACACAAGTCCGATTTACCCGCAGCCAAGTTTTGAGCATTCTCAAAACTTGTTCCAGGTGAGTGGCGGGGGATGCTTCACAGGTCCACGCAAAACACCACTAGGAGTCAAAGTCAAAGGCAGTTCACCTGCTTGAAGTACGTACAGTAGGTTGCCCGTGGATATGGGCCATAGAAGCATGTCATTTGTAGGCATGCTATGAGCATAACACGGTTGTTTTACTGGCAAGGAACGGTGTCGATACTGCCAACATCCGTGTAGCTGGTCAGTTCTGCAGATTTGGAGCAAGCTATACAAGCAAATTGCATGCGTGTTTATGGTCAGTTACTGCCTTTCTGTTGGTTAGTTGAGGGTCAACTGCGCCCAAGATAATAAGTAATGCTCAGTTCACATGAGGACCTCTGCCATATAAATAGTTCTTCAGAGCTGGATTCTCCATCCACTCAACCAGTATTACCCAGGCTCGCACCTCACAGGTAACTCCTACATTGGTAACACACAGTTGTGACGCAGTAGGTACCTTGCAGTGTCAGCGCCCGTATATCGCCCGTAAATAACACAACTATCAGTTTCAAAGCTCTCACGCGCCACCCACGTGCCTGACACACAGGTCACACGGAATACACACACGTAGAACGTAAGTAGCACGTGTCCAGCAGGTAAGACGCACGCAAAACTTGCCAAATTCCTTGACCGCCCGCAGAAATTGCCCTGTGTGTTGGAAAATCCATGCATGCAACAAGCCCGCATAGCTTGCCTGGAAAGGTATGACAGAACCTTTACATGTACATTTCCATCTAGGCTACACGTGTTACAAGTGGGTGTAACTGTATTGAGAGTCCTTTTATTGCCACACAACAAAAAGATGAAAGCCATCAAATTCTTAAGATGAAATTTGAATGGTTAAAATATATTGTCTTCATAACTAGCTACATGTATAGTGAACCTATTGTTGCCATGGCAACCACATATAAACTATGCTATATAGAGCTACATACATGTACTATAATACATGTAGTGCTGCGGCCAGGACCTCCCCATTGTAGAACAAAACAAAACCAGTTTATTTGAAAGGATTATAGGATTTATGAAAATGATGGTCTTCGTCAAAAGTTTTGGTGGCAGGGGTGTTTTTGGCCAAAAAATGTGTTTTTGTGTTTTTCAATTTTTTAACCCCAAAACACTACAATTTGATGTAAAAATCACATTTTTAATTTATTTTTGTTTTTATAAATCTATATACCGGGACACACACGCTGTTCACTTTTGCACAATTCTCCCCAAAAGTGTTCAGATCTAAGTTAGATGTACAGGCTTAGCCGTATGCATGTACCATTTAGGGATAATTAATTTAGGAAGAGATGCAACATGGATTGGTTTGGAAACAACATGGCATTCAAATTCCTTATATTTAGAACACAAGTGGTGCTCATTGTTGAATAAACTTTCTAAATGCTACATGAATAGCATTTAGATTGGGTCGCCGTAACTGTCCGCCTTTTGTCATCTGTCACAAATGTAAAAGTTTACCTGCAAGCGTCTCTTATATATGACACATAACTTGGCAACTAAACTTGGATGGTAGATGCACTAGGGGTACCATCATGTTGTGGTGCTGTCAGAGGTCACATAGTAAGGTCAAAGGTCATCTGAGATCAAATGTAAAAGTTTACCTTCAAGACTCTCTTATGATAAATACTAACTTTGCAACCGTAGCTCCCTTTTTAACTAAACGTGAGTTGTAGATGCAGTTGGGGGAACCTTCATGCTGGTTTGGTACCATCAGAGGTCACATGGTAAGGTCAAAGGTCACCTTTGTTAAAACTTTAAAGTTTACCTGCAGACTCTCTTACAAATGTATGACACATAACTTGGCATTGGCAATTGTTGCTGCAATAGCAACCAAACTTGGGTGATAGATGAGACCATGTTACTTTAGTACAAAGATCCTCAGTATACCCGTAATCTTGGTTCATCATGCCAGAGCAATCCTCTGCGCTAACTCTTTTGAGTTAATATAATTTCAAGATTTGAAAACTTGTTTAAAATTTAATAAAAATGATAAACCTCTTGAATTATATGCAGTCAGAAGTTCAGAACAAATGACAATAAGTGGATTTTTTTCAGCCCGAAGTCTGCAAAACCCTAAAAGTTTTTGGAAAACGATGTCCGTACTGAAATTATGATCGGATTGTTTGTTGATCATAATTGTGAGCAGGGCTCCTTGGAAAGCAGCTTTTAAACTGAAAGGGTCATGGTACATGCTTAAAGAAAATGGAAATAAGTAAATAATTGATTCCTCTTCCACACAGCGCCAACAGACATCGCCGACCCAAATTCAGCCCCCATGATGGAATGGGTGAAAGGAAATGTACGCCATCTTTGGTCTTTGATAGAGGACTGTGTGGGCCAACTCATTGTTCAGCAGTCAATGACAGCAGGTATTACAAATAGTGTAGTCGACTTGGGGAATAATGGAAGCAGTCTACCCCATTTGGAAGGGGGAAGTTTATGTACATGTAGGGCTGTTATGTTGACACATGTATGTATTTCCTTTGTTTACATGTATGGTTTTTAGCTCAGCTGAGCCAAAGGCTTAAGTGAGCTATTGCGATTGCTTTTCGTCTGTCGTCCGCTGTGCGTCGTGCGTAAACTTTTACACATTTTCAGCTTCTTCTTCAAAATGCATGATTGGATTTGGCCCAAATTTGGCAGGAATGATCCTTAGGGGGTGGGAATTCAAGGGTCCTCAAATGGTACACCTGGCCAAAAGTAGAAGTTTTCAAACATCTTCTTCTTCAGATCCAGAAATAGTTTAGTTAAGCCACTTTGTGTGTAGATACCTCTATATGTGCTGAATTAATGTTCCTCATGACAATGCCCAGGGTGGCCCGGTTTAACCCCTAAGGGGCACAAAAGTTTGGGTGTAGGGCCCTATGGAAATAATTCACATTCACATCAATGGATTTAGACCAAACTTGGTGGGGATGATCCTCAGGGGGAGGGGATAGAGGGTTCCTGGAATGGTAACTTTCTAACCACAAGCCCATTTGTAACCAATGTTATTTGAAGGTCAAAGGTCACATATGAAGGTCAAACGTCAAATGAAGTCAAATGATAGAATATACCTGCAAGTTTCTTCTTTGGTTGGTATTGGCCCATTTGTGACTAACTTGGATGGTAGATGCTACATGTATAGTGACCTCAATGTTAAATTGGGGTCAAGGTCACATAAGTAGGTCAAAGTAACGTGCTTAAAGAAAATGGAAATAAATAAATAATTGATTCCTATGCCACACAGTGCCAACAGACAACCTCATCATCACCGACCCAAATTCAGCCCCCATGACGGAACGAGCGAAATCAAATTTGAAACGCCATCACAAGCCTTTGATAGAGGACTTGAATCCTGAGGATATTGTGGACCAACTCATTTCTGACTTTGCTTTGGTACCTGATGAAATGCAATTGATTTTGTCAGAGGTATGTATTTTTTAATGTGATGGGAAAATGGAAATCACATAATTAATTTAGAAATTGTATCCCTGATTTTAGAATTGACACCACCAGCCCAACATGAGTTCACAAAGAGAAAAGGATGTCAAAATGTCATATCATTAAAGGGGGATGAAACCCAGACATCTACTTGCATTTAGAGAATAGATAACAATTTGAGAATTTAAGAATTTAAGAAAATGGTGAAAGTTTGAACAAATTTGACTGAACCGTTCAAGAGTTATAAAAGTTCAAAGTTTACATAATCCTTATGTATGGAGGATTCTTAAATTGGCAACACTACCACTTTTTGAGATGAAAGTGTGGAGAACTCCCCATTGGTTTTGTACACAAATTTTCACAAATTTATGTTTTTCTGAAATGTTAGTTGTGAAGGTAATCAAATTCTTCCAGAAAACATGTACAGATCATTTTTGCTGGGACATACTTTTACAACAAGCAAGAAGCAATCAGATATTTCATTTAAAAAATGAGAATAAGTGAAAATTTGTGTACAAAGCCAATGGGGGGGTTCTCCACACTTTCATCTAAAAAGTGGTAGAGTTGCCAATTTAAGAATCCTCCATAACAATAATTAAATAAACTTTGAACATTCATAACTTTTGAACAGTTCAACCAAATTTGCTCAAACTTTCATTGTTGTATTTCTTTTATTGTTCTGTATTCTCTGAGTACAGGAAGATGTCTGGGTTTCATTCTACTTTAAATAAGTCAACACTGAACAAGATAATTGTGTTAATTGGTTATGTTGATACACTAAGTTATTAAATCTGTGTTTCTCAGGAACCCAGTATTGTTATGTGTAAAACTAAAGTTGAATAATGTCAGTTAAAATGATTGGTCTGGTTTAAATTAAAATAAATTGTTGTTAATGCTTTAGCTGTCAATATTTTAATTACAATGAAGCTTGCTAGTTGCTGTTAGAGGTAAAATAAACTTTTATGAAACTATTCATATTTCTGTGATGAGACCTTGTAACAGTTGGCAAATCAAAAACCTAGTGCTTCAATAGAAGGCTGACTGAATATTTATCTTTATTCAACATAAAGATGTATGATAGAACCCATGACCCACTGTGACAGAAATTGAAAGAATGATATTGGTTGAAGTGGGAAATCTTTCATCAGAGTTAACTATTCCGTTGGTTTCCAGGTGAAAGCATACTACATTTGCATTATAATTTGAGAATAGTTCACTTTAAATGTTAAAAGTAGGATTGGCAATTTAAATGGGAATTTTTCATCATCATCCCTTTGTGTTGCAATATTAATAATTCACATTGTCCCACATATTGATTTCCGTGTTAGTACTGTACTTTGTCAGCATAATGGATTGTGTAGAAGTTTTGTAAAAAAACGAAATGTTCTGTTGTTTCAACTACTCTCTTGTCTTGTCTTGTCTTGTCTTGTCTTGTCCGATACTGCACAAATCGCCTCCAGTGTGGCTATCAACGTGCAGACCCTCATGCATGCAAGCTCAGGCTTAAATTTGTGCCCTGGCGAGCAGGTTTTTGAAGCTGTCCACGTCGTTAGCTAATTTAATCCCAGGCGAAAGTGAGTTCCAGAGTGGTATGGTTCATGGGTATAATGAAAACCGGTAACAGTCTTTGTTGCACTGGATGGTATTGTAATTTAATCTGTGGTGTTGTCTTGTCTGAGGTTTGCAACCATTTTCGACCTGTAGATGGCGTATGTTCGTTGGAATCTTGGAGTATGTTTCTTTATATAATACGGTAAATCTAGCGATAGTTCTGCGTTTTTGGAGTGTGTTCCATTTAAGGTCCTCAACTGTAAGTCTAGCGATAGTTCTGCGTTTTTGGAGTGTGTTCCATTTAAGGTCCTCGATGATTTTGGTTACACTGCTGGTCTTCCTGTAGTTGTTTGTAACGAATCGTGCAGCTTTTCTTTGAACTTTTTCGAGACTGTCGATGTAAATTTTTTGGTAAGGGTCCCATATTGCACTGCAGTATTCTAATTGCGGTCTTACCAAAGTCTTGTATGCAATATCTTTCGTAGGTTGTGTACAGGATCCTAGATTTCTTCTTAGGAGTCCCAAGGTTTTACATGTACTAGATTTCGTGACAATTTGGTTGATGTGATTTGCCCATGTGAAATTCTTCGTCAAGTTGTTTCACAAGACCGTCCGCTCCTAAATCCATGCTGTCTGTCGTTCAAAAGTGAGAATTTCTCCAGGTGGTTCATGATATTACTATGTTCCAGTTGTTTACATACAATGCATGTTAATGAGACTGGGCGATAATTGCTTGGTTGAGTTCTATCTCCTTTCTTCTGTACTGGAGTGACATTTTCAGAATACGATCTGTAGATGGTTTGAAAACGGTTGATATTTAGATTTTATTGTTGGGCAAGTACTCAATCTAATCTTTAAAATCAATAATTAATTCACATCACACAATTTGAACAAAACTTGCTAAGGAAGCAATGGTCATTGAAGGTTAATACTATAGTTTTCGTGATAGCACCCTCAGTGTTCTGACTTATATGTCACATTTCTTGTATGTGCTCTACCAGCCATATTTCTCATCGGATTCTATTTATACTTGCTATGGAGGTTTATGGGTGTTGATTTTAGGTAGTAACAGTTTCAGGTAACAGCGCTGTCAGAGTTCTAGCTTTAAAAGGATACCATGTCACATTTCTTGTATGTGCTCTACCAGCCACACTTCTTGTCTGATTTCATTCAAACCTGCTATGGAGGTTTATGGTGGTCAGCTAGGTTCCTGTAGTATTTGGTGATGGTGACATCCTCAATGTTCCATCTTTATGTGATGTGTCCTATTTTTGTTTGTGTTCAACTAAAAATATATTACAGCATGTATGTTGCAATACTTGTGGCACAGGAGGCTACAAGCTACACGTACAGTATAAAATGGATTTTCTCCAAATTTTATGTACAATTGTTGTGCTGCAACATGTACATGTAGTTATAGCATTATATTCAGCTTAATAAAATGTATCACTGAATTGAGAATCCTGAGATTAAAAGTTCAAACATTGCTAACAGTTTTTAAATTTAACTTATTTACACATTTACTTTCTATGTTTTGAGGCAGTTGATCTGGTTATCCATGTGTTTTACCTGTATTTGAATTTTTGAAACTTTCTTTTCACCAAACTGCAAAGAAAACAAGAGAGCGCCAGGCACGTACCTTCTTAGATGCGATCAGTACTAAAGGCCAAAGTGCCTACAACAGCCTCTACAAAGCCTTGGTCAAGAAGCAGCCCCACCTAGCCAAGTTTTTGAAGGATGCAGTCACAGGGTTAGTCAAGGGAGAGTCCCTGAATGGATGGACCAAGGCCCAAGGTGAGTGATCTAGCCTGTCTTTTTGTACTGAATTGAGTATTTATGTCTCTGCATAAAATATTACAAATCAAAACAATAACAAGACATATATCGGTACGGTACGCATGAATCTAACAGTAACATATAATTCAATCGATAGCATAATTTCTAATTTTATTAAACCAAAAATTCTAGAAGTGATTTTTATATAACATTAAAAAACATTCAAATTATGTAGAGGGGCAGTAGCTTGATGTTGGCATCAGATTTTTCTCTCGCGTGCTATGCATAGCAGGAGGGAGATACATGTATAGGCGCCGCTTTTCTGACGGCGGTGGCGTCAACAATAAAAAATTAACCAATGTTATGTTTTTTGATTTTTTGGCATAATTTTGAAAGTTAAAGCCCAAGTTTAGTTTTGGGGATTTTTTGTTATTTGAAAGCTTTATGCCCCAAAGTCATAACCCTGCAATAATAGAGTCTGAATGTCTGTAGTTTTTTTTTAATTATTTAATGAAAAATCTTGTGTGAACACCCCCAAAATTTTACATTATAGCATCTTAAGGGTTAAAAAGGATTTAAGGTTACATGTGTTATACCTCATCTGAAAGAGCAGACTCGGCTCTTTCAGATGAGGTATAACTCATATAACTTTTTTTTGTCCTTGTATTTTTTTTAAAATTAATTAATGAAAAATGTCGGGGGGGGGGGATCCCGACATTTTTGGACCATATTTTACATTACAGCATCAAAAAAGGCGTTAAAATGTTATATGAGTAATACCTCATCTGAAAGAGCTGCGTTGCTCTTTTCAGATGAGGTATAAGCACAGTAACTTAAAAGCCTTTCAACCCTTTAGATGCTATATAGCTAAAATTTGGGGTGTTCCACGAGATTTTATTAATTAATTTAAAAAAAATAAAGACATCAGATCTATTATTGCAGGGTTATGACATTGGCGGCATAAGCTTTCAGAATACAAAAAATCCCCAAAACTAAACTTGGGCTCTTAATCCTCGGACTTGGATTTGGACTCAGGGTTAAAAGCCCAAGTTTAGTTTGGGGATTTTTTGTTATTGAAAGCTTTATGCCCCAAAGTCATTAACCACCCCCCCCCCCTGCAATAATAGATTCTGAATGTCTTTACTTTTTTTTTTTAGTAGTTTAATGAAAATCTCGGGGGGGGGGGGACACTCCAAGATTTTCGATATATTTTATTTTATAGCATCCAAAGGTAAAGGCCTTTAAGGTTGCATGCGTTATACCTCATCTGAAAGAGCAGACTCTTGCTCTTCAGATGAGGATATAACTCATATAACCTTTTTTATCCTCATGTTTTCGGGTTGTCCGTCCGTCTGTAGGCATCATGTTTTCGGGTTGTCCGTCCGTGCGTCCGTCCATCTGTCCGTTACCGGATCTCGTTACCGCGATAACTTGAGAACCCCTGATCGGATTTTGATGTAACTAGGACCAAGTATGTATTATGAGGCACCAATGAAGTGATTAGATTTTGGAGCTGAAAGGTCAAAGGTCAAAGGTCACCGGGCCTTAAATATGTCTGATTTGGGCTCGTTACCGCGATAACGTGAGAGCGGCTGGTCGGATTGTCATGTAACGTGGGTGAAGTATGTATTATGAGGCACCAATGAATTGATTAGATTTTGGGGTTGAAAGGTCAAAGGTCACCGGGCCTAAAATATGTCTGATATGGGCTCGTTACCGCGATAACTTGAGAACGGCCGGTTGAATTTTCATGTAACGTAGGTGAAGTATGTATTATGAGGCACCAATGAACTGATTAGATTTTGGAGCTGAAAGGTCAAAGGTCAAAGGTCAACGGGCCTAAAATATGTCTGATATGGGCTCGTTACCGTGATAACTTGAGAACGGCAGTTGAATTTCATGTACGTGGGTNAAGTATGCATTATGA
>JZLH01S0600479.1:37020-52172 GCA_001188425.1 Eucidaris tribuloides
ATACATGTAGTTATAGCATTATATTCAGCTTAATATTAAAGTATCACTGAATGAGAATCCTGAGATTAAAATTCAAACATTGCCTAACAGTTTTTAAATTTAACTATATTTACACATTTACTTTCATGTTTTGAGGCAGTTGATCTGGTTCTCATGTTGCTTTTACCTGTATTTCACATTTTGAAACTTCTTTTCACCAACTGCCAAAAGAAAACAGAAGGCGCCAGGCATGGACTTTCGTTAGATGCGATCGCTACTAAAGGCAAGTGCCTACAACAGCACTTACAAAGCCTTGTCAAGAAGCAGCCCCACTCTGCGATGTTATTGGTGGATGCAGTCACAGGTTAGTCAAGGGAGTCCCTGAATGGATGGGACCAAGGCCCAAGCGGTGGATTTGTTTTATTTTTCATAGCCTGTCTTTTGTACTGAATGAGTATTTATGTCTCTGCATTAAAATATACAAATCAAACAATAACAAGACATACTATCGGTACGGTACGCATGAATCTTAACAGTAACATACTAATTCAATCGATAGCATAATTTCTAATTTTATTAAACAAAAATTCTAGAATTGATTTTTATATTAACATTAAAAAACATTCAAATTATGTGAGGGGCAGTAGCTGATGTTGGCATCAGATTTTTCTCTCGGTGCTATGCATAGCAGGAGGGAGATACATGTATAGGCGCCGCCTTTTACTGACGCGGTGGCGTCAACATAAAATTAACAATGTTATTGTTTTTTAGATTTTGGCATAATTTTGAAAGTTAAAGCCCAAGGTTGTATTTTGGGGATTTTTGTTTTTGAAAGCTTTATGCCAAGTCATAAACCTGCATAATAGATCTGAATGTCTGTAGTTTTTTTTTTAATTATTTAATGAAAACAATCTTGTGTGAACACCCCCAAAATTTTACATTATTAGCATTTAAGGGCTTAAAAAGGATTTAAGGACATGTGTTATACCTCATCTGAAAGGAGAGACATCGGCCTCTTTCAGATGAGGCGTATAACTCATATAACTTTTTTTTGGTCCTTGATTTTTTTTAAAATTAATTAATGAGAAAATGTCGGGGGGCGGGGGATCCCCCGACATTATTGACCATTTTTACATTACAGATCAAAAGGGTTAAAAATGTTATATGAGTTTAATACCTCATCTGAAGAGCTGCGTTGCTGCTTTTCAGATGAGGTATAACACATGTAACCTTAAAGCCTTTTCAACCCTTTAGATGCTATATATGTAAAATTTTGGGGTGTTCCCACGAGATTTTTAATTAATTAATTTAAAAAAAAAATAAAGACATCAGAATCTATTATTGCAGGCGTTATGACATTGCGGCATAAGCTTTCAAAATACAAAAAATCCCCAAAACTAAACTTGGGCTCTTAATCCTCGGACTTGGATTGGACCAGGGGTTAAAAGCCCAAGTTTAGTTTGGGGATTTTTTGTTATTAAAGCTTTATGCCCCAAAGTCATACACCCCCCCCTGCAATAATAGATCTTGAATGTCTTTACTTTTTTTTTTGTCGTAATGAAAATCTCGGGGGGGGGGGACACTCCAAGATTTTCGACTATATTTTATTTATAGCATCCAAAGGCTAAAGGCTTTAAGGTTGCATGCGTTATACCTCATCTGAAAGAGGCAGACTCTGCTCTTTCAGGATGAGGATATAAACTCATATAACCTTTTTAGCCCATGTTTTCGGGTTGTCCGTCCGGTCTGTAGCGATCATGTTTTCGGCGTTGTCGTCCGTGCGTCCGTCCATCTGTCGTTACCGGATCTCGTTACCGCGATAACTGAGACACCCTGATCGGATTTTGATGTAAACTAGGACCAGTTAGTTTATGACGGCACCAATGAACTGATTAGATTTTGGAGCTGAAAAGGTCAAAGGTCAAAGGTCACCGGGCCTTAAATATGTCTGATTTGGCTCGTTCCCGATAACGTGAGAGCGGCATGGTCGGATTGTCATGTAACGTGGTGAAGTATGTCATTTAGAGCACCAATGACGTTAGATTTTGGGTTGAAAGTCAAAGTCACGGGCCTAAAATATGTCTTGATATGGCTATCGATTACCGCGATACTTGAGAACGGCCCGTTGAATTTTCATGTAACGTAGGTGAAGTATCGTATTATGGGCACCAATGACTGATTAGCATTTGGAGCTGAAAAGGTCGAAGGTCAAAGGTCAACGGGCCTAAATATATGTCTGATATGGGCCGTTACCGTGATAAACTTGAGAACGCGCCAGCTTGAATTTATCATGTAACGTGGGTGAAGTATGCATTATGAGGCACCAATGAACTGCATTTAGATTTTGGAGTTCAAAGGCTGCGACAAAGGTCAAAGGTCACCGGACATTAAATATGTCTGATTTGGGCTGTTATGTGATAAATTTGAGAGCCGGTTGTCGAGATTGCTGATGTAACTTGGTAAGTATGTATATTTAAGGCACAATAAATTGATTAGATTTGAGGCTGAAAGGCAAAGGTCACAGGGCCTAAAATATGTCTTGATTTTGGCTCTTTACCATGATACTTAAGAATGGCGTGTAAGATTTTGATGTAACTTGGGTGGATTATTTACAGCAAGACTGATTTGTTTGATCAACAGGTCACGGCTAATACTGATAGGGTCAACTTGTCATAGTATGATTTTCCGTTGAGTCAAAGTTCAGAGAAAATAGGCTAAAATTTACATTAGAAAAAAAAAAAAAAAAAAAAAAAAAAAAAAAAAAAAAATCATACTGTATAAAGATGACTTTCCATTTGAGAAAAGGAAAGTATCTAATATTAAGGCACCAATTACTGATATCGATTTTGGAGTTGAAAGGTCAAGGCAAACGGTCACGAGGCCTCGTGTTCGAAGTTGAGGCCTCACTTGTCACGATAATAAGACTGCTTAAATTGGATTTTACTGATACTTGGTCGAGGTCACATTAGGCTTTTGCGTATTCATCTAATTGGTCTGCTACCATGCGACTATGAGCTTTCAATACATCAGTTGGATGGGAGTGCGGACTGCAGAGCATACCCATCGACTGCACGTAGCGAACTGCCTCTAGGTCTTTAGTTGTGTTTTTATTAATTAATTTGAAATCTCGGGGGGGGGGGGGGACCCCCGAGATTTTTCGGCTATATTTACATTATAACATCCAAAGGTGCTTAAAAAGGTTATATGAGCTATACCTCATCTGAAAGCAGCAGATCTGCTCTTTCAGATGAGTATAACCATGCAACCTTAACGCTTTTTAAAGCACTATATAACACTTGTGGAAGACACGTTTAAAAAATTGTCTAACTTTGTATTTCTGACATAATCAGATAGTGTTGAAGTGACATAAACACCTAAGAACACAAAAAGTTTGGACAGTAATGCTGTTCACTAGTCAAATATGGCCAGATACAAATTAACACATTAATTTCCTATCGCGCAATAGGAAATTCTGCAACACAGGTCATTATGGGCGAAAAGCTGGAATGGTATTCTCAATGATTTTTACTTTTTTAAAGGCACGATTACTGATCGTTTTAAACTGCAATTTCTTTCAGGGCTTTCATTTTAGACCATTGTCAGAGACACTAGGTAAGCATGGACATATGTAGCTCAGAATTTTTAAAACGGAAACACTGTATACAGTGCCTTTAACCTTGGATGCATAATATAAAATAGAGTCGAAAATTCTCGGGGTTTTCCCCCCCCCCCCCCCCCGAAGATTTTTCATTAACTAATTTTTAAAAAAAACTAAAGACATTCAGAATCTATTATTGCAGGTTATGACTTTGGGCTAAAGCCTTTCAAATATTAAACAAAAAATCCCCAAAACTAAACTTGGGCTTTAAAAGGGTCACTAATCATTTGGGTACAATTTCAGGTCTCAAAATCAAGGTAAAAGGTCATTCAGGTCAACATTCTTAGAATATGCTGAGGAGTTGGCATTAAAAACTTAACCTAGGGTTAGTTCTGCTTATATTTTCTGATTGGTCGTAATATTTCAACACAGAATATGGAAGTTCATTAATTACTAATTTATGCAAATTTATTCAAACTCACTAACTATTCCTTTATTTCTAAGCAGATTTTGATTCTGTTTTATCTGATATTTCTTGGTAGGGGCTTCCAAACTTCAACACAGAATTTGGGTTCATTAATTATGTTAATTTATGCAAATTTATTCAAATTACTGAAACTTTTACACATTTTCATCTTCATCTTTAAAACACATGATTGAAATTAGCCCAAACTTGGCAGGAATGATACTTCACTACAAGATTTCCATATTTATCCAAGTGTGCGTGTTCATTCCATCTCACACCTGATTCCTGAATTGAGCCTAGACAGCTCTCATTGTTACATTAAGGAGTGGGAATTCGAAGGGTCCTCATATAGTATACCTGGGTCTCCGGGGGGGGGGGGGGGGGGTCTGGGGGCAGGGGCACGTAACGGGGCCAAGGAGAAGGGTAATTTTCGACTCATCTTCTCTAGATCCAGAAATAGTTTAGCTAAGTCACTGTGTTTGTAGATACCTTTATATGTGATGAATTATTGTTCCTCATGACAATGTCCAAGGTGGCCTCGTTCGGCTACTGAGGGGGGCAACGAGGTTGGGGGAGGGGCCCTTAGGATTAATTCACATTTACATCATTTTCTTTGAAGCACATCAATGGTTTTAGCTATTTGCTATTTTTTGAAGACCATCTCGAGAATATCGCACGTTTGCATCAGGAGAAAGAGATTAATGATTGAAGTCACTTTCTCGGATTTGAATTCCATTTTCACTCATGCAGAAAGGTTCCTGCTTTTTGGTTTTGCTGTCTCATGCAACAATCTTTTCAGTTATTCAAACATTGTCAAGTTTGTTTATTTTATTCATGAAAAAATGTTTCAGTAAAATTTATGAATATTAAAGCTGACAGATCAAAGAATGGAGTGGAACAAATCACAGCACAAAGTTTCTGTCATTCTGATTATTTGCATATAAGAATTTTGCAAAAAGACATTCCTAACTTAAGTTCCTGGTATATCCACCACATTACTGTAGGTGTAGAAATACAGACATTTATTACTGTGAATTTATGTTGTTTATGCTATAATTCCAGAATTAAAGGCAGGGACTCTCATTTTCACCCCTTGTAACAGAACAGGAAAAGATCTTTTATGCCCTCAGACTATTGATAATGGAAATGCCTGTGAAATCTGGAGATCAGTAATTACCTAGAATTTGAAAAACACAAAAAAACAATGTCCATTTAGTGTGCATTCTATGCTGGGAGTTTTTGTCTACTACGAGATAAAAATTCAAAATCAGAGTCTGACAATGGTTTCTAGCTCTTTTATACATGTACTTTGCTAAAGGTTTTCATTATTTCCTACATGTACATGTATATGCCAGTACATCTTAGACATGTTAATTTTTAGGCATGCAAAAGAGATGCTTGGCCTTTAATGCTTTTGGTTTCTTTCTTCTCCTGAAAGCTGATGTCCTTTGGCGAAAAGGTGGCGTCCCCGCAGTACCGAATGTGTTTACACCCCGCCCTGCAGCCCTAGAACCCATCCAAGGGGCACTACGACAGTTGACAGATATGCCAGGTTGGGTGGTGGTCTATGGCATGGGAGGCATTGGAAAGACGGTCATGGCAGTTGCCGCACTCAGAGATGTCACGCTAATTGGTAGGGAAGCAGATTACTCCCTTCTCCTGCACACCTTATAAAAGTATCCTATTTCTAGTTGTGTTTAGAAAACTATGACCTTGATTTGTATGCTATCAAAGGGGCTTTTTAGATTCAGGAAGTAAAAGAATATGACTTATTCTTTATCTCTAATTCCCTTGTCACAAAAGACACAAGAATAGAAAGGAATATATTGAAATAGTAAATATTACCGCAAAATATGTGGATGTATTTATTATTTTGGAATATAATAACTATCATTCAGTTTCAACTCAGAACCTATTGTATCAAGGTGCAGAGAGCTTTATTACAAAAGATCATAGATTCAGTTCTTATGAGCGCATGTATCATGGAAAAAAATAAGGGAGAGCAGGGCTAGTTGGCATGATTTTGGGGATTTTGCCTCTCAAGAGTTAACTGAATTGATTGATTAAATGATATTTATATTAGTATGAAGGGTGTTTGTTATCTAAGCTATAAACTAGGGGTAATTATAGTTCAAACCTTTTTAGTTTCTGATATATTCTAGTATTGACATCATGTCAAGTGTGCCAACTAACCCCACCCCCGTGGTTAGTTGGCACATGGGGTGGGGTAAGTTGGCACAACTGCTTCATGTATTGGTACTAGTATACATGTTACCCTGCAAAGATCACACAATACACAATACATATTCAATGACAGTGAAACAGATGAATACCTATTAATTTCTTTCTTATTCACACACATGTTCTAAACACAAACGTACACTACATGCATACAATCACACACACACACACACACTGGCTCGCGCAGATTTTTAAAATTGAAATATGTATTCTTGCAATCTATTTTCACAAACATTAAGAATTGATAGAGAATTAGCATTTTTATGTGATTGTGAATAAATTTGCATATAGGGTCTAAGTTTGCATGATCATCATCTTCCCAGTATGGACTTGTACCTGTATGGACTGGTCTTGGTTTTGGATCCTTAAGTACATTTTCAACATTGCGAATCATTCATTTGAAAAAAAATACAAGAAGTACATTTAAATGTGCACTTTGTGTGAATTGCCCACATTAGTCATAATTCTGTATTTGGGGTTAGTTGGCAAGCCTGCCAAAATATGTGCCAACTAACCCCCAACACAAAGTGCCAACTAATCCGAGGGCATTTTGGGAACTTGGGAGACCCTGTGGCCAAACTAAGCAAACAAGACCAAATATGACTAACCTTATTTTATAGCTAAATACAGCCTAATTATCCCCTCGCCCGACAAAGTCGGGAGGGGATATAGAAACGCTGCCGTCCGTCCGTCCGAAACAATGTAACTTGGTTCAAGTATTTAGTATGAAGCACAGATTAACTGGTTATATTTCGGAGTTGAAAGTTCAAAGGTCACAAGGCCTCATACATATCCGATTTGGACCCGGTACCATTAAAACTCTGTCAAAAATTAATTATGTCAACATTCAGCTCCGATGACGCTAAAACAAATGTTGGGTATTTGTCTTTACGGTCACAAATTAATTACAGTAACATTCAGCTCCATATGATGCTAAAATGTCGGGTGTTTGCTTTTATGGTTCGAAATTAATTCAGGTAACATTCAGCTCCGTATAACGCAAAACAAATGTTGGGTATTTGTCTTACGGTCAAAATTATATTTAAGTAACATTCAGCTCCATATTGATGCTAAATGTCGGTGGTTTGCTTTATGGTTCAAATTAATTCCGGTAACATTCAGCTCCGTTATAACACTAAAATAAATGTTGGGTGTTTGCCTACTACTGTCGGAAATCAATTAAGGTAACATCGGCTACGCATGACACTAGAAATATGGACCCGAATGTTGTCATTTAATTCTTCCACTATTAAATGCAAAACTCCTGACATTATGTTTTACTTACAAACGGAGCCAAATGTTACTGCAATTAACTGCTTTTGCTAAATTTTATTTTATTTTTTTGCCGATCATTTTTTGATGTTTTTTAAAAATCAGATCGGATTGGATCGAAAGCGTCTGATCGGAAATGATCGGTGTTCGTTCCGATTCTTGGTTGCAACATTAGTTGAAATACAGTGTGTGGAGGCATACCCATTAACTGCATGCAGTCAAACTGCTCTAGTTTATCATGAAGCGTCATCTGTATCAATATGACTAAAGTAACCAATCACAATGAAACACAGGAATAACGTCTATCAAAATAGGTAAAAATACGCTCTCGGGTATGCACCAGAATTCACATTTCCACGTTGAAAAACAAAAAAAGCTCTACACCCTCCCCCTTTACTGGCTTTGCTTTCTTGTACGTGAATTTCAGGAAATTTCCAATGCTCCCTGTGGCATCTCTGAAAACTGTACGTGGGCTTTATTGAGCATAAAAATAAACCATTTAGTTTTCTCTTCTGATTATCAACAAATAATTATATAAATCAAGGCAACTATACTTACATGTACGTTTGTATTTTGACTAGAAAGTTTCGCATCCTATCCGGAACGCTTCATCAGCTCCTCTGAAGTGGTGGTGTAATCCAGAAGACCCCTCGACGTCTTAGCAACAACAATGCGTCTGCGCAGCGTCGCAATGACGCTAATTTCCCGCCGCCACTTCAGAGGAGCTGATGAAGCGTCCCGGATAGCATGTGAAACGTTCTCGTCAAAATACAAATGTAAATCCAGTTGCCTTGATTTATATAATTATTTGTCGACATTTTACCTGGATGAATCAGAACTTACATCCATTGACTCTTCTGATTATCTTTCATGAGCAGAAATACAGCTGCCCAGACATACATGTAGACTAGAGTAATATGTACACTTTTCATTGAATTATACTTTTTACATTTGAAAATGCATGTATACCATACATGTAATTCTGAGTGATACTTTGAAATTCTCTCTTATTTTCTCTACATTGATTTTCACTTTCATCAGAGACCTTTCCTGGAGGTTTGTTTTGGCTTCAAATCGGCATCATAGACGAGACTGGGCTGCTCTGCAAAGTTCAGAATCTGTGTGCCTGGTTAGAGGACTACGGTAAAAGGACTCCACCCCGCAACCTGGAGGAAGGGAAGAATAGACTCCGAATTCTCTTTCTGGAAAAAAAACCCAGGTATGATCATAGAATTTTGAGGTTTGTAAGTCCATAAGTCCAGTAATATGTATTAATGTTTAAGGTGGCCAGTTGGGTAAATCGAGTGTGTCGCACACCTACATGTATTGATTCAAATGAGAATATCTCTAGAACCACCCAGGCTACCCCCTACAAACTATATATCATTTGGAAAGTTTAAACTTCAAAGAATAATCTGAAAATAACAATATCTTATCTATACAAGTGAAGACAAAAGTGAAATAAAACCTTTTACTAAGAAAATCAAAAAATGAAGATTTCCAAATGTCAATGTTCCAAACTTAACTCATCAGAAGTGAGCAGGTGTACCCCTTATTCACATTAAAGTTTGTAGAGAGTGTGAACATGAAGCTACATTTTAATGATCCCTTTTCCAAATATTCTGATCTCTTAATGTTGAAAAGATATTTCTTTAAAAAATCAGAAATTGCACATAAACTGAAATTGTTCTGTCGATACTACAGGTACCCCTAAAACTCATCATTAATCTGTTCCTTACAACCAGTTAAACATTTTGAAAATTTCATCAAATTTGAACGAAAATTTGGGAGTTTTAGCATTTTTTGTTTGAAAAACCTTAATGTTGGTAAAATGGGATTTTATGTGAAACCTATATTTCATCACAGATAGAATTTGTCATGTTCGCTTACATGATATACATGTATATATGCAATTCTGATTTTGGAAGAAGCTTTTTTCAGTGTATTTTAGGGTCGACGTCAACTAATTATACATTAATTAAGTACAGAATATCTGTACCCCATAAAGTAAGTATATTCTGAAAGCTTACACTTCACAGATTATTTTGATATTAAAATAAAATTTTGATTAAAAAAAAATATTTTTTTACCCAACTGGTCACCGTATCAATGTGATTCCTGTTAAGAAGGGGTGACCAAACAAGCAAAATAACCCTCAAACCCAAGAGAAAATCAAACAACTAGACAAAATATGAAAACAAAAACAAAACAAAACTAGACTTTTAATTTTTGCACTAATAAACGATGATAGCTCCATGTTGGACATGCACACGCATACAATTAACACCAATAATGACCTTTGCCCTGAAGGTACTTGACTCCAGTCAAGAGATCTGTATGGACAAAACACAATGTTCTTTGTTGTCTCATACATGTAGCTGATGTCACAACAATTTGGCATGGAAAGTGATGCATGAAATCATATGTAGGCCATCAGAATAAGAAATAAAAGTAGGGGTCATCGTTCATTCTAGAGAGGTATGACTAAGTTAAACATGCCCTTTATACATTACATTAAGTTTTTTTCAGACGTGTAGTTGTTATTTCAGGTCTAACAAGAAATGTCCAGAAAAAAACTGAATAAACAACATACAGATTCAGACAATGTCCACCATGAAGAGTGGCTGGGCAATCGTCATGCAGACGCTACTGGATGCCTCGTACTTCAGCTTACAAACTCGCGCGGTCTAAATCAAATAGTAATAGAACTAGTGTTGTATGCCTCTGCCTCGGTTTCTGCCTCAAAGCTTCATTGTCTCGGCCTCAGCCTTGGGCTCAGAGTCTAATGTCTCAAAGGCTCGGGCTCGAGGCCAGCTTGAGGCACTGATAAACGTCATTTTCAGTGTTGAACACAACTCAAATTGTTCAGAAGTTATCCATGACCTCTCTCACTAATCAATCAATATTGTGGACTTGAGTACTTCTTCCTCTATAAACAAGGGTCTGAGGAAAACAAATGCATTTCTCAAATAAATGAATGCCAAAAACACTTAATTGTATTATATTTTTGGAATGTCCTCAGTAAGACGAACGATTTGATATGCAATTTATCGAATTTGGACGTTATTTGAAATTTGACCTCATTTGACCTTTGACCGGAAGTGACCCCGTATCTTATCAACAAAGCACAAGATACATGATAAATTATATATTTTCGTAATCCTTGTAACTTGTTGAATAATCTGAGATATATTTTGAAGAAATTAGATTAAGTAAAAAATTTGACCCCGGTTGACCCCTCCACTGACCCCTACTAGGGAAGGGTCAAATTGACCAAAATTTTGTCAAAAAATTCCTGGCATGTTACGACTTCAAAACAATCACTAACTCAATTTTGTCAAAATGTGACTTTAGTACTTCTGACTTATTCTACAGTCTTCAATTGCTGTTTACATGCTTGTTAGGAGTGGGTAGAAAGTGATATCCTTGCATAGTGTACATGTATGCTGTGATGTCATATTGTTCATCCCACCCCAGATCTTTGCTGATTCTCGATGACGTCTGGTCCACTGAGGTCATTAATGCGTTTGATGTCGGGGCCAGGATCATGGTGACAACCAGAGACAGGAGTGTCACAGACAGAGTCAGGGGTAAGACATTGTTTAATCTTCCAGCGTGTTTCCACAGAGCAAAATTTTTCAGTCATACGGGGCCATGCTTGGTAACGGGGAGCAATGTGCTCTGTGCAAACGTCACAAGAGAATAGTTGTATTGTGCTTACCTGCTATTTTGTAGCCTGGCAAGAGCCATCTCTTGAGATTCTTAAGCCAAGTGCTTACTCCTTAAAACTATGTAGAAAAATGAAAATTCAATTTGGCCTACTTTTTGTGGGTTTTTAGCTGGGTGGTCACAATTTATGTAGTGCTCTGAATGTACATGTGTAAAAGATTACTGAATATATATTGCAGTTCGAGATATTTAAATTCTCTCAAATTTCAGGAATGTGCCTCAATCTTGAAGAATTTACAACATGCCAAAAAAGCCTTAAAGATTTTTCATTGTAGAAATATTACATGGTAAGGAAAGACCAAGACAATTGCTTAACATTGATATCTTTATTTTTACACAGAACAAGAATCAGAGAAAATATCGCAAAAGAGCTACATTACATGCTTATAATTTCGGTTTGAGCGGTTGTAATTTTCCCTGTACTAAAAACACCATATGGAATACAACAACGCTACCACATTTTCAGTACCTGTATCAGAAACCATTGTATCTCTCTTTTACGTGCAAAGTCAATGCAGCGCAGGTACGACAGTTTGCTGACCACGTATTTGCATATTAAGTGTGCGCAGTTGTTGTTTGCTGTGCTACAGTACACTTTTCAATGGGATTTACGCATTTATCAAAATTTGTATTGGCATCGCCTTTAAGATCCCACATATCTCAAAAATAAAATTAAATTGCTGCCTAGAAATTTAACGAATATGACAATTACGGAATAGTTCATGTTTCCGGTTGAAAAAATTTCAAAAATAAGATTATTTTGACCAAACTCAACTGATAACAACGGTTCCGAATGAACGCTGACGATATGTGCAAAACCTATATTAGGTGTGATACAGTATTTTTTAGCGTACTGTAAAACACAGATTACGGTACCACGGGCAATACTTATTAAAGAATTCAGTGAATTGACCTGGGTACCTGTGGATGCTCGAATACATGGTTTGTGTCTTGTTGTAACGGATCAGGTAAAGTTTATGTTTGTCCCACTGGAATCAGGCTTCTCGGGAAGAACAGGCTCTAAAAACAACTGGCACCACTGAGCAGGATGTGGAGTCTCTCCCTCCTGTAAGCCAAGCAGATCTACCAGGGCATGTAAGGATTACCACTGGTCATCTCCAAAGTAGGGGCACTGCTTTGCTGACCATCCGCACGCAGGGTAGGGAGACAGAAATCATAGGGAGGGACTTTTACTAGCTTGACTATATCAGCCCACAGGTAGGGGGACCTAAATTAGCGGACACTACTACCATTCCACACAGGGGAATAGAAAATCTACAGGACATTATTAGCTTGACCATCCTTTCATTTGCGTAGGGGGACAAATCATCATAAGGGACACTCGTAGCTGACCATCCACAGAAGTTGGGGGACAGGAATCATGGGGACACTACTAGCTGACCATCCACAATGGTAGGGTAACAGGAGTCATTAGGGACACTTCGAGCTGACCATCCTCATTGGTAGGGGGACAAATCATCATAAGGGACACTCGTAGCTGACCATCCACAGAAGTTGGGGGACAGGAATCATGGGGACACTACTAGCTGACCATCCACAATGGTAGGGTAACAGGAGTCATATAGGCTGACCATCCACAAAGGTAGGGGGACTGATATCTAGAGGACATTAATAGCTGACCATCCACACAGGGGGACAGAAATCATAGGGGACACTTCTAGTTGACCATCCTCAAAGGTAGGGGGACAGATATCATAGAGGACATTATTATCTGACCATTCGCACAGGGGGACAGAAATTATAGGGGACACTTCTAGCTGACCATCCACACAAGAAGGGGGACAGAAATCATAGGGACACTTTTAACTGACCATCCACACAGGTGGGGTGGACAGAAATGTTAGAGGACACATTAAGCTGACCATCCAAACAGGTAGGGTGGACAGAAATCATAGGGACACTTTTAACTGACCATCCAAACAGGTATACTGCCCCCCATGACAAAAGGGCATAACTGACATTTTAGACATTGAGCAAAATGTATTTTGTTCAACACATAAAGCCCTATTCAGTGCCCAGGGGGGCCACCTTTATTGACTAGTGGATATCATGCGTGACCAAGAAAACGCGTAAAAAGGGTCCTTTTTAAAGATTGGGCACGTTACGCGCATAACATGAAAAGGGTATCAAAAACACTAAAACACTGAAAAAAGGGTACCTTTTTAAGATTGGGCACCATCAAAAATACTAACTTTTTGTCCCAGAAACCTACGTGTTTAGGGTCCGATTTTCGAGAAAAGATAGTTTGTCGATGTCCGGGGTCGATTTTGTCCATGGACCTACTACGTTGTAGTAGGTGCATTATTATTTTGTTTGACAGTTCCACGCGGTGGGATCCGTAGATTGTCTCGTCTCGGGAACTGTTGTTGACGCTTGTCATTCGTAAACAATGCCCCATATCACGGAATGCGCATTACGTGCACGTTCCCGCACAAAAAAAAAAAAAAATCCTTTTTAAGCGTTTTCTTGGACGTGCATGGATACGCAAAGTGCACCCTCCTGGGTTGTATGATGTATTCCGTACAGTGTCGTCTAAGATTGAAATTATAAATTAGGCCTATATATTCAGTTATATTTCATTTATTATATGCACTTGAAATATAATTTTGTCCAAAATGAAATTTTATGTATAATGTTTAATAATGTGACAGTAAATATCTTGTATCTTGTATCTTTATCTTGTGCATGTGCAACTCAAATTTGCCTACTGTATATATTGGAAAAGGGATCAGTGGTGCACCCCCGTGCCCAAACAATGTTTGCATCAACGTTTTACTTGCTTAGCTAGCTAGGGGGTCAAATTATGCAAATACTTGTTACGGGTACTGTTTCACACCGATAGCCTACTTGTTAAGGGTACCATTTCAAACACACAATACTTGTTTAGGGGTGCATTTTCAGAAAAGGTGAATTACTCGTTTAGGGTACCTTTCAAAACCCTGTGGTCACGCATGATATCCACTGGTCAATGGAGGTGGCCCCCCTGGGATTCAGTGTCATTTTAACAAGGGGATTTTGAGACAAAGGGACACTTCTAATTAATATTTTTTTGTTCTGCATGTTAAACATGATGTACTGAGTCCCCTACACTATATAACTCAGTTTTGAAAAAAATGTCAGTTATGCCCTTTTGTCATTGGGGGGGGGGGAGGGGGGCGAGTATAGTGGACAGAAATCAAAGGGGACACTTCTAGCTAACCATCCACACAGGTAGGGTGGACTAACTCATGGGAGACATTCCTAGCTGGCCATCTGAACAGGTATGGTAGACCTACAGTAAATCACTGGGGACAATTTAATTCCATTAGTGCCCATGACTACATATAGTGGAAATTTATGTAACTCACAATAACTTCACACTGCATAACTTTTAAACAAAGGTTGTCTTGTCTGAGGCTCGTCCAAGGCTTGTGTGACATAGCAACAAGTAATATACCAGTATGCAAATGGGATTCCAACAATTAAGGTTGATTTAAAAGGAGCAGGTTAATGGAATTATGTGTGGATGGGTTAGTGTAGCTCATTCCTTTATATACCATATTTTGATTACAAGAAAATTTTATTCCAAAAAATAGTTATATAACCACAATTATTTTAAATCAGTCAATGTATTTTTAAAGTTTGTTGATATTTGCATTTCTCTGTTTCTCTTCTTTCCTTTGATACACACTTTATAATTCAACATTCATGCATGATTGAATTAAAGCAATGGATAGTGGTGCTACCAAAATTTCATTTGCACCCACAAGTTTCATATTTAAATGCCTTTTAAGGGTAGTGAACGTAATCATTTTTAAGAAATAAAGGCATTACATAAAGCTTCATAATTTCTTCTATATATACATG
>JZLH01S0600484.1:0-13657 GCA_001188425.1 Eucidaris tribuloides
CTTTGTACAACAGGTGGTAGTGATGATGATGATGATGATGAGGAGGAGGAGAAGGAGGAAGAGGGGGAGGAATGAGGAAGAGGAGGAGCACAAGGAGAAGCATGAAGAGGAGCACAAGGAGGAGCATGAAGAGGAGGAGGTGGAGGTGGTGGTGGAGGAGGAGGAGGAGGGAGGTGGTGGAGGTGGTGGAGGTGGTGGAGTGGTGGAGGTGGAGGTGTTGGAGGAGGAGGTGGTGGAGGAGGTGGTGGAAGGAGGACGATGACGATGAAGACGAGGAAGAGGAAGAGGAAGATGAGAAGGTGGAGGAGGAAAGAGAGGGGAGGAGGAAGAGGAAGAGGGGAAGAGGAGGAGGAAGAGGGGAGGAGGAGGAGGAGGGAGAGGGGAGGAGGAGGGAGAAGGGAGGAGGAGAAGGAGGAGTTTGCTTATTACCATAATATACCGTTACCATGTCAATGCAGTTTCCAACACATTCAAAAATGTGTTTTGCTCATCTTCACCCTAAGACCAATGTTTGTATTTCAATTCACAAGATATTTTCCTGATTTATTGCCATAATATGAATTTAACAAAACAAAATCATTACAAAATGTTCAGCCATACAGTACTTGATCCATTACTCCAGGATAACAGATTGAAACAAGTGGGACAGGGTATCTCTGAGTGGGAATTATCCGAGTATGTGTATGAGTGTGTGTGTGGGTGGGGGATGCACAGTACATACCCCATACATTACAAAGAACATTTCCACACATCACGTTTGCCCTGTAGACGCATATAAACCAGTACACCACATCCTCCAGCCCCTTCCAAAGTACTTCTACAATGCCATCCTGTAACCACGGTTACCACATGAGACCAAAACAAACAGGACAATGAAAACACTGCTACTCAGGCTACCATTCCACGAGGGACTACTAACTTTTCTAACTTTTGGAGTCAGGTGCATTGCCATTAGTTATACATCCCTCTCCTGACTACTACTACTTGTTGATTCCTTGAAATTTCTGAATTCTATTCTACATATTGAAGCCTTGTCACCATTTCAGGAGACCCCTGAGGTAGATTTATGGTCTAACCATTTATGATTGATGCAGGCCTAGAAATATGCTTATTTAGGCAAAAATGAGTATCAGGAAGGAGCAAAAATATTGCATTTGTGTGCTGACCTGTAACTTGACATAAACAAGCGATCACTACAACAAATATTTTTTCCCCTTTGTGCTAATCTGTACTAGGCCTACATTTATATTGAGTGAGGTATGTAAATACTTATCCATGGGCAAGTAGTATGTATTCAACTTTGTTTATGATGTTGATCATGGGTATTCTTCAGTCAATGAATATAATGTAAAACCAGAATTTTTTGCGAGCAGTTAACTTTTATGAATTTCATGGGGAGTTGAGATACACGAAAGTACAATGCTCATGAATGCTTGTGTCTGCACTTTACACATATTTTGGAATGCCAATACAAGACTGAATCGACTCGACGAAAAGTTTGGTCAGCGAACACCAGAATACACACTGTACGGATGCGCAGATTGTTTCCTCGCTCGCCAGTCCAGCACCGGCCTGGGTAAACCAACTAGGTGGACTACACACACTGAACTATAACACTACCTTCAGGGACTGCACACAACACTATGCGCGTGAGGCGTGAGCCCCTAGATTATACCAGCTGGGAGGAAATACACGAAAAGCAACGTGTGGGACTGATTCCAACTCGCATAATTTTCATTTTCATCAATGACATAGGAACATTGGGGTGTGATTTTTTTTACACCAGAGCAGAAAGTAATGCTTTGAAATGACATTTGAGCCAAAGTAGGTATGATAAATTTCCCTTCTGTTCATGGTATTCACATTTCAAACAAGGCAGAATAAGTGGGTGAATTTTACGATAGTTTCTTGTCCTACATTTTCCATTTTGAAGGTAAATTTCTTACGTAAAATTTCACATTTTAAAATCATCCAATAGTCTGTTCATGCACGTTTATTTCAGAAATCTATCACACTCCTACTTTCTTTACATTTGAAATCAGTATTTTTGTTTCGAAGAAGATTTTAACTTCAAAATTTGTTTTTTTTTCACATGGGTTCATACAAACTTGTTGATTTATGCAAATGAATTGCGTTTGTCAATGATAGAACCTGCGATAAATGGAGTATAGTCCACTGCCTGGACTGTTTTGTATTCAATTTCCGCGCACGTGTTATCACTAGTACGCGTACATTACCATGCATCGTACGCAGGCATAATCTACGTATCACTGGGGAAAGTGTCTTCAGCGGGGATATCGCCTTCAGCGGGCATTGCGCGTTCAGTGTGGTAAGTGTATGTTTTGCCGGTGCGCGACGGAGGGGAATTAATACGATAAAAAAAGACCAGTATCTGGTCTAAATGGAGTACTGCACTGCGCCGGAGTTAGGGTCTGAGAAGTAGACCATTCAAATAAGGGGGAACTTGCTTCCAGTCGAAATCCCCACAGAGTGCATCAGGTCTGGCAACAACAGGAAATGACTCCCACCAATCACGGACCACGATAGACGTACCACAAGCTATCAGGGGGATTGATGAGCTTGTCTGATTGGCCAATCATGGCTATCGGAGTTGTTTATGACCTGGATACTCAGGCCACTTGTAAAGCCCCCTTAATCCTCCCAGACTGATAGTATCTCTTGTTTTACAGTGAGATGGAAGACGCGTACATGTACAACTAGTACATAGGGGCTGAACTCTTTGGATACGGATTATGAAAATAAGCCACCACTTATAAGGATTACTTATGACTATGAGTCTGGTATACATCATCAAATCTGAAATGGTTATTACAGATTGGGAAAAACTTCCTTCAATGTGTACACAAATTCACTCTTTGGTTGTAAGATGTCCAACTGAAATTATGGAAAGAAATGTACTCTGACTTCCTAAATAACATAAATATTACAGAAGTAGGGACAGTGATTTTCCATTTCAAACACAGTGGCTTGCGAACCACAAGTCTCGCCTGATTTCCAGATCAATAAAACATGCAATATGACCATTTGACCCCTATATGACCTTTGATGTAACCTTTGTAGGTATCATATATATGACAATACCAAATGATCATTTGTTCCAAGTTTGAACAAAATTGATGCAAAACAGAAGAAATGAGCAAAAGTTACACAAAAACTTTAACATTTTCGTAACTTATATCATTTGACCTTTTGACCCCTAGATGACCTTTGACCTCATTATCCTCATCAACACACATGTGGTATTACCCAAGGATTATTTGTACCAACTACCAAGTGTGAACACAATTGATGCAGAAATAAAAAATGAGAGCAAGTTAAACAAAAATTTTAAGAAAAATGATACACATGGCCTCATATCATAACCTTTTGACCCCTAGATAACCTTTGACCTCATCATCCTCATCAAAACACATGTGGTATTACCCAAGGATCATTTGTACAAGTGTGAACACAATTGATGCAGAAATAAAGAAATGAGAGCAAGTTAAACAAAAACTTTAACATTTTCGTAACAAGAAAAACAGACCAACCGACCATAGACTAACAGACCAACAGACCAAAAGACCAACAGACTAACAGGAAAATTGATTACGGTACTAGATCTCTGCCAAACTTCGTACAAGTGAGACAAAAAGGGCCTTTTCCGTTTTAAAAAATCTAGAATTCCGTTTCAACTAGCCTGTAAGATGGAAATTCTATTTTGCCATGGACTACATGAAAACATGACAATTCTGTGTGCATAAAACTTAATACAAATATTTTGCCGCTGTTTCTGTGCTATGTTGTAAACATTTTGTAATTTCTTTTATGAATTTCAGGGGTTTTTTCTTTCAAAAAATGAGCATTTGGACAAAAAAGAAGTTTTCTATCATTTTCCAGTTGAAAACTCTCTTTCTTCCGTAACGTACAAACGGCAACTTCAGCTGCATAGTCTGGCTTCCCAGACATTAGAATGAACCCATCCTACACAAGGGAAATTGAACTATGACTACGTTGAGGCTAGTTGCCTGAAACTAAGACTAGTGTGTTGAGGCTGAGTGGCCTAGAGGCTGTAGGTGCATTGCACCCGCAATGAGTCTTCCTGGAAGAAGAAAATGTCACAGAGTCTGGAACTAAGACAACATCCCATAGCTAAAACTGGCCTAGCCACAGACTACTGATCATACCCACCTTGGGGCAAAGTCGCAGTATATCGCCACTAGCCAATGATGTTAAAGGTTCAACGCAAGTTCAAAAACGCTAGCCAGCCCATGACAGGTCAATGAACACGAAGCAACAAAATGCCATACAAAGTGTGTGGGGGTGTAGCTTCGACAGTATATCACGACACTTATCTCCTGAGTTCACTTGTTGATTGAGACAGACATGTGTTGATCGTGGTCAGGAAAAACAGGTGAATTAGAGCGCTCATTTACTTAACTTATTTTAATGACTTTGACCTTTATTAAACTACTAGTACTATTCAACTTTGCATAAACATGCCACCACATATTTTCAACAAATTATCTAACAATGGGGACACTAGTTAAAGACATAAGTTAACAATGGCCACTGTTTGAAAAATCTGAGCTACTCAATCCTCCATGATCTAAGGCCCGATTTACACCAAAAGGCCAGCCCGAGGCATGAGCTATGTATACCATTAATAAATAAAAATAAATAAAATAACGTCCATTTTGGGGTAAAACTAGACAGAAGAGACTTTTAGCTACTATCCATGATTGTGAACCTTTCTCGAAAAGGTTTTAAAAATATTTATTTGAGGAGACTTCATCCAACTGTTGATCATAATGTTTTTATCTGTATTGTGAGCAGGGCTCCTTGGCAGAGCAGTTAAATGACATGATTGGGGGTAGTCCTCAACTTGGCGAAACGTACTCTAGAATCAAGTAAAACTATGCCAAGGATTCTCCTGTAAAAATTTCGTAGTCGAAACGTGAAACTCAGCTTCTTAAAAATAAACAATCGTCAAATTCACTCGAGCATGGGAACCTGCTGTGTGGCTCTCTATGCGGCCTTATTCTTAGTCGTCCGCAGGGATTAAATTAAGATACTCCTATGTTTATGCTTGATTCTGCCTTAAGTAAACACAAACATTCAGCGACAAATCCTCCCGGTGGGCAGATCCACTCCTGCTATGTGTATAGTTGGTATAAATTTCAACTCATTTGGTTCTTGAGGCATTTTCAAGTGTTCCCAATCATGTCACTAACCTTTAAACTGAAAGGGCTACCCTGCTAAAAGAAAATGGAAATAATATATAAACTATAAACTTTCTCTGGGAATGCAATGTATGAAGGTATCAACTGGTTTTTGCAGCACTCAATCTCACCTACATGTACGTGTCCCATCAAATCTCATCTTTACCCAATAGAACTCTAAAACTATCACACTTTATACACTATAGGCCTACAGTTTCCTGTAATCAGCTGTCAAATATGATCTCTGTGTGGAGCAACATATCAAGCTATATCACGGATACATGTACATTTATGTCATGTTTGAGTTAATTACGGAACCACTGTAAGCCACATTCTCAAGATGATGGCTATGTAGGATTAAGGTTGCACAGCACCTTTCCAGGGGCCCATAGAAACCTAGATGTTAAATGCAGCAACTTCAAAGCACTCTCAAAATTTAATCGAAATGTAGATTTTTCTTAAATCGAAGCAGGTGAAGGGAAATTATGTCTGCTTTCCAATAAAAAATATGATTTGTGATGTTTTCCAGCTATAAAAAAAGTTAAGCGCCTCGGTTTAAGACTAACCATGCAGACCCTCTGCTAAATGCTAAAAATAGCAAACTTGTAAGATTGCACTAAAAAAATCATTAAAAATACTACAACCCTGATTTATCCAACGTGCGCACACCTGTAGAAGCCATAGTCCTCGCTAAATATATCACACACAAAATGTGGTAATTTTCCACTCTGCTTATTTTTAAAGGCAAGGTTCACCCTGAAGTCAAGTTGGGTTTAATAAACGTAGAATAATGAGAGAAACATATCAATGAAAGTTTGACGAAAATCCACCAAAGAATAACAGAGTTATGAAGTTTCAAAGTTTTAAGTTTGTGACGTCACAGGCGAGCAACTCCCCATTATGCCATGTGATATAAATTCCATAAAAGTGTCGTTTTCTCACAAATTTGAAAATGATTTTACCTTCGCATTCAATTTATTATCAGAAACATTATTTCATACAGGCTTCTACGAAAAACAACCATTCAATTATCATAAACCATTAAAAAAATGGCAATTTATGAAATGTATATGACATAACATATGGGGAGCTGCTCGCCTGTGACGTCTCAAACTTAAAACTTTGAAACTTCATAACTCTGTTATTCTTTGGTGGATTTTCGCCAAACTTTCATTAATATGTTTCTTTCATTGTTCTGCTTTTATTAAACCCGACTTGACTTCAGGGTGAACCTTGCCTTTAAAGATTTTTTTAGTGCATCCAGGCAGTGACATAACCATTGTACTGCCTTCCCGGTAGGCATTGCGCCGGTTCGATTTGTGACGTGGGGCCTTAAGGGAGCATGTGCAATGTTGTATGGCAATGACCTAAAATGAACTTGGCATCACAACACACAAACTAATCCTGGATAAAGTTTATCAGTACATGAAATAGACATTTTCATAACTAAAATATCTCCTCGACCTCAGCCATATCACGTCTGGAATGCTTTTGACTGCCAGTCGCCACCCACCCCACCTCCAACAAAACTGTTTTTTTCCGGAATCTACGAATCTTATGTCTACCAATGTTGAGCATGTTGTAACTTGGAAGAAATCACCTGAAATTTAAATTAAATTAAACCTCAATGAGGACTGTGAATTTCCTGACCCAGTTAGCTGGCAAGTCTAGTGATGTGGGTGTGACTCAAGGGAATCTTCTTAACTGAACACCTCATTAAGTGAAGTGGGTTATTGGGTTCAAGTTCCTAAATAACCCAGACTTCAGTTATTCGAGTTTTCATATTGACTGTATTTCATGTTCTTGGTTTCAATGTGTATGTAGTGAGTAGGAGGTGACACTGTCTGCTAGGACTACATGTAATTTGCATTTCAAGAAAATATTTAAAGATTTTGAACTTAATTTAAGCCCACGTATAGTTTTGATCGATCTAACATATTTTCTGTTGTCACCCTGACATCAAAAAACAACATCAAACCTACTGAAAATTGTTCATAGAGACAAATTGTGATGTTGAACTTATTGCAGAACATGCAGTGTGTGTGTGGTTGGGGGGGGGGGGAGCTACCCCCAATATTTTACATATTGAATATTTTTTCAAAATTGTAAGAGTTTCAGAGCAATCAATTTTCAGTTCTATCTCAATAAACATAATTACAAAGAATATCATTTTTTACCATTTACCAACATGACATGAATACTTGGACTTTAAAGGACAACTTTAGTTTTGGTGATTTTTTTTTATTTGAAAGCTTTTATGCTCAAAGGTCATATCACACCAATAACAGATTCTGAATGTCTTTTTTTTAAATTAATTAATCAAAAATCTTGGGGGGGGGGGAACCCCAAGATTTTCTACTATATTTTAAAGTATATAGCATCCAAAGTGTTAATAAGGTGTTAAGGTTATCTGAATTATACATCATCAGAAAGATCAGACTCTGATCTCTGTGATTTTTAATTAATTAATAAAAAAAAATGAAATGTGATATGAACTTTGGGCATAAACCTTTCAAATAAAAACAAGAGCCCCGGGGGGCACGACGCTCACCTCAGGTCTTGCAAACTCCCTATGGTGCCCATCAAGGAGCCACATGATTTGAAACAGTTCAAAAACTTTTCATCCCCTTGCTATATATCTGATTTTCCCCACGTAAAATTCTTACATCCATTTTTAAAAAAAACTTTTTAAAAAAATCTTGCCAAGGCATACATTTGACCTCATTTGACCTTTGACCTAAATACGTGACCTTTGACCCCAAAATGACATTGAGGATCCTGTCACACATCTACCATCCAAGTTCGGTTACAAATGGGCCTGTGGTTAGAAAATTACCTAGTTTTTGCCCCCTGGCCCCCCGGGAGGCCATGTGTACCATTTCAGGAACCCTCAATCCCCTCCCCCAAAGGATCATTCTCATCAAGTTTAGGCAAAATCCATTGATGTACTTTAAAGAAAACGATGAAAATGTGAATTATTCACATAGGGCCCTCCCTCAACCTGTTCGCCCCCCCCCCCCCCTCCTTAAGGGCCCAAACCGGCGGCACCCTGGGTATTGTCCATGAGCAACAATCATTTCGATCACAATATACAACACACAGTTACGTTGGCTAAACATCTTCTGGGATCTAGCAGTAGAAGATGTTTGCGAAAACATCACCTACTTTGCCCTTCTAAGGGCCTCTCCTGGGCCCCTAGCGGCGGCCAGGCTGTACCATTTGAACACCCTTGAATCTCACCCCTATGGATCGATTCCTGCCAAGTTTGGGCTAAACTCCAATCATGCGTTTATAAAGAGAAGATGAAAATGTGTAAAAGTTTATGCCACGACGAACGACGAACAATGCAACCGGACGAATGACAGACGAAGGACGGACAAAAAGCCGGATTACGATAGCCCTCACTTGAGCCTTCGGCTTAGGTGAGCTAATAACATCGCCAAACTTAACTTGCACTAGCTTGAATACATTTACATCTCATAAATAAATTTACCATAATTACTGACTTTATCTATTTAAAATTTATAACCACATTAATCCTCTATGCGGGGCAATTGCCACATTCCATGAACAACTTACATGTATGTGTACTTGCATGCTTACATTATTTGCTTAAAGGGAGAAGGAGCCAGCAACTAACAGGCATAAGTTAAGAAAAAAATTGAGTTCTTGCCAACCAACCAGATTGCACTTGCACTGGTCTGGATCTGACCATGTGTGACCGATGCATGCCACCCGACGTGTGTTAGTCGCGCCGTGGTAATGTATGCACTGTTTGAATCGATAAGCTCCTCTCCCTATAGCTGTTTCTGCAAGTTTTATCTCGGGATAAAAATAAACACAAATTAACTAATTTATAGGGCCTTGCTGAGGGTGAGTATCACACAGTAGGCCTACCCCTTATTTAGACTGTCTTTATCACCATGTACCATAATTCTCACAATACTCACAATGTTATTTATTTTCTTAACTTATGCCTGTTAGTTACTGGCTCCTTCTCCCTTCAAACTTTGGTCCTTTGTGATCCCAGTTAGCAGATCTAGCAGATTCCACCCCAAATCTAATCATCTGATGGTAGAAAATTTAAAGTACTACATGTAGGTGAAAACTCAAGCAGTTAGACTTTTTTGAATGAACAGATATATGCCTCCACACAAGTCTCACCCAATTTGATTTAGCTTCAAATGATGCATGTATATAACGTGTATTCCCAATTTGATTTGTTCTTAAGTTTACACGCTAATTAGCTCAAATCCAACATGACCT
Organism: Eucidaris tribuloides; assembly: GCA_001188425.1. NCBI lineage: Eukaryota > Metazoa > Echinodermata > Echinoidea > Cidaroida > Cidaridae > Eucidaris > Eucidaris tribuloides. The sequence continues at coordinate 9,489 of JZLH01S0600484.1, forward strand.
AAGACCTTTCAACTCCAAAATCTAGTTAGGTCATTGATGCCTCATAATTCATACTTGACCCAAGTTACATTAAAATCTAATTGGTTGTTTCAGTTATGGCATTGTGCTGAAATGAGATAACATGACCTCTGAACTTTGACCTTCCAACTCCAAAATCTAATTTGATCATTGCTGCCTCATAGTAGACTACATACTTGACCCACATAATCTGATGAGCCCTTTTAAGTCATAATGGTAATGAGCCTTAATCAACATGTTTGAGCCAACCCCCCCCCCCTCCCTTTGACCTGTCAACTCTATGGTGCCCCAAACTACATCTAACATTAAGTTCTGATCAGCTGTTCTTAACCCTTTGGCTACGGGTACTGGATATGCCATGAACTAACTCTATGGGAATTACAGAATATCACAGGTCATGGGTTATTAAGGTAAATGACATGATTGGGGTAGTCCTCAAATACGGGTAAAAACTATTCTAGATTTAAGTAAACTATGCAGGGATTCTACAGTGAAAATTTTGTAGTCAAACGTTGACTCATTTTAAAACAATGTCTATCAGTATGCCTTGTAACGGACAAATTTGTGGTGTAGCCTTCTATGGGGATTAAATCTATCGTGCCCTGATAATATTAAACTGCTGGCATATTCATGCTTGATTCTCCTTAAGTAAACAAACTCAAGACAAATCCATCCAGCCAGGAGATCCACTTCAGCTGGTTTACATTTGGTTTATCTTTCAATCAGTTTGGTTTTAAAGGCATTTTTTTATTTCTCCCAATCATGTCACTGAGCTTTAAGTTGGCAACAAGCTGAACAAGTACAATTCATCTATGAGGCCTCATGACCTTTGACCTTTCATTCTGAAATCTACTCAGTTCATACAGTGCATGTTGTATGTGCATCATAATACATTCTTGACCCAATTAACATTAAAATCTGATCAGCCATTTGTAAGTTATCCTAGAAATGAGTACAAGACCATGTAACTTTCGACATTTGACCTTTCAATTCCAAAATCAATTCATCGTTGCTTCATATTTACTTGACCCATGTTTCAGTGAAATCTGATCAGCCATTCTGGAGTTACTGCAATAACAAGCCAAAATTAGATATACATTAGGCTGTGAACTTTGACCTTTCAACTCCAAACTCTAAGCAATTCATCTTGATCTTTGCATTATACATGTAGGCCTACTATTAGGGACAGTGATTTTCCGTTTCAAAAAATGCCCTTTTCCGTTTCAGAAATCTTAAATTCCATTTCAACATGCTTGAAAAACGGAAATTCCGTTTCCCCATAAACTTTGTATACATGAAAAAGTTACAATTCCGTTTACATAGAAATCAATACAAATTACGCATTTTGTCACACGAAATCATGCATACGTATAAGGCTGTTGACAAAATCCGTTTTAGCGTTTAGACTTAATTTTGGTTGCTTACGTTTAGAGATTTTGATTATTCCACTTTTCTAACTTTCCCCGACTTTCTTGTACATTTTCTATCCACATCGCGTCAACGATGATCACGCTTGCTTAGTCCCACATAACAATCGCACTTTCAGTGCAGTCGACTGTATGTTGTGCATCAGCGAGACTGGTAATCTGTTTGCGTGCATTCCCTGTGAATGATGCACACAACCACACTGCGCGGTAAATGGTCGCAGTCTAAAGACTGGTTGATCCCACCGCAAAGGTATTGTGCATTCCTAGTGTGCACTATCGTATGCGCAAAATATGACACCATTCATTGGCCGGCCCGGTACTGTGTATAGACCAAAGATCGTAGAGCTAGCTGCGAAGCCGCTAGCGGCGCTATACGGTCTTTGGTATAGACGGCCGGCCCGGTACTGTTTATAGGGCAGAAAAGCACACGTTTTCAGTGTTGGTAGAACATGCGAAGGTGAATTTATATTTTTCGATAGAACGTCGCAAAATTTCGTCATCAATAGTGATGTTGTGTGGTGCAGTTTGTTGTGTATACATTTGATTGATTGAGACATTAGTCTTGTTGTTGAATTGTTGATCATGGTCTGTCTTCGTAGTGTTTGTTGGTTTTGTGATCTGTGAGTGTTTTCTGTCTCACTCGTCGAATGCTCGTGTTGTGTCTTGCTGTGTTCCGTTTTCGTATGTCATCTACTACGTTGGTATGTCGCATGCACTGTACTGCAATGTCGGCTGGTTGGTACTATGGCTGTTTCAAGTTTTTTTAACTGTTTCGTTGTCGTTTTCAGAGAAAATTTGTGGTCAATTTCTTGTAATTTCTGTTACAAATTTCGAGTTTTTTCCGCTTCGAATCGCTGAGTGAACATTTTGAGGAAAAATACGTTTTCCGTGATTTTCCGTTTGAAAAGCCACTTTCCGTTTCGAAAGGCTGTTTCCGTGAATTCCGTCCGTTTTCCGCGATCGCGGAAAATCACTGTCCCTATACTATGTACCTGACCCTAGTTTCATTAAAATCAGAACACAGGTTCTTGAGCTACTGTTGTAACCCTGTAACTCCAAAACATGAATCCTCTGCCATCTCTCTCTAGTGCAGAGGCATATAAGGACAATGACTCTGCTGGTTGATTTAAAACTTGAAATATCATTGCTATTGATATCAAATTACGAATGTACTTGTATATGCGGTAGCTGAAGAGTGTATTATCATTTGTTATTGCATATATCATATATATATATTCATTACTTGGAGTTTCATAATTAACCCAAAGACAAATTTTGAATATTGGTCAAAAAGGAGCTGTGTACAAATTTCAGCATTCATGACCTACATGTAGCTAATGACTGTGTGGATGTGTGTAAGACTGGAGGTTGTCACATGTTCAACTACTGCCAAGCTCTGGCCAAGAAATTTTTGAAACATGTAGACCAAAAGCAGCATATATTTCATGAAGTAAATCTTGTCCATTAATTTCTTCTGCAAACAATCCAGTGCATAGACAATACTTGTAAAGTCATTTACATGTACTCACAAGGTAGTCCATATTCTCCTCCAAAAAAATCCTAAAAACTTGCCAAACGTTGCTATCTTCATCTCAGCCAAATGTAGACCCAAGCCATATTGAAATTCAAAGCCTAAGTGTGACCAGCAATGAACTTTCTGGGTCAATTTGATCAACCAATTACGAGGGAAGCAAACAGATTTTAATTTTTATTATAGCCCAAATAACTGGCTGATTGGTTGATCAAATTGACCCGGACATTCATTGCAGGTCACACTTACACTTTTCATTTTTAAATGACTACTATGTACATTTGACTGAGGTGAAGATTGTGGTTTTGCAAGTGTTTCATACTTTTAGAGGAGAATCTGCATGTTTTTTACTACTATAAAATAACCTTAGGGAGTAATGTTTAGGTCACTAGATTGTGCACAGAAGTAAATAAAGCAAAGAAATATGAAGCCATTAAAGATAGCCTACTTTTGGACTATGTGTTGCCCAGTAACCGGGCAATGATGAAACTTCACTATAGTGTCAGCGAGCAAGAGTTTGGAGTGTGGAGGAGGAACAATGGAGCCAGATTTATCTCAGCAGCATACTGTATGATTAGACACAGTGATTTTCCGCGAAAATGGAAAACGGACGGAATTTCTGGAAATCACAACTTGAAACGGAAAAAGAGTTTTCAAACGGAAAATCACGGAAAACCTCTTTTTTCTCAAAATTTTTACTTTTTGAAAGGAAAAAACATGAAACTCAGAACAAAAATTAGAAAAAGTTGACACAAAAACACAGAAACAGCAAGAAATATTTGTTTCAAGTTTTATGTTTAAACGGAATTGTCATTTTTTGTGTGTATACAAAGTGTATGGTAAAACGGAATTTCCATTTTTCAGACAAGTTGAAACGGAATTCCAGATTTTTGGAAATGGAAAAGGCCTTTCCTTGAAACGGAAAATCACTGTCCCTATATGATGATGAAACCGACAGAAGCATACAGACTATGTACATGCCAAAAATATACCTGTAATAATCTAAAGCATTATCTGAATATGCATATATGTTTGCCAATGGATTACTGGGCCATCACTAGAGGGGGGGGGGGGTTATGGGGGTGTGACACCCCGTTCCCCATTCATGCATGTAGTCAGCAAATTCACACACCCAGTCGACATTCAGCATATTGTGAAAGCTTGCTCTGGATGCTGTTTGCCTGGACAGGCAA
>JZLH01S0600485.1:0-11052 GCA_001188425.1 Eucidaris tribuloides
TTTTGTTCCAAAGTCTGGTGTCAGACAAAGTGATTCAAACACTTGTCTAAGGATAGAGACCAGGAGGTTGATTTCTGAGGCTGTAAGCACCGCACACGCCATGGACAGGCAGGGGAGGCGACTCTAGTCTGAAAGCCTCAATAATATTTAAGCATGCAGCAAAAAATGAAAAATGAAGAAAAAAAATGAAGTATTGTATCTTTTAGCATTATTGGTTTAATTTCAAAAGGGTTTCCCTTGTAAAACATTATGTTTTGAACACTGGATTTGTACCTAAGGTTCAGCACACATATGTTTTATTTCTGTGGTCACATAGAAAACCTTTAATAGAGTATCTTATTTTAGAGACTACTATAACCTCAAATATGGACTACTCCCAATGATGCTTATTTCCTTGATTTAACAATATCTATTACCACTTACTTAGTATTGTATGACATATTTAGTGATACAATATACACCACAAAAGCAGTGGAAATTTAATGAACATTACACTAAAAAAATAATCAAAAAATGCACATACCCTGTAGATGCCCTTGGACTTCTTCTGTTTCTTGGGGTTGGTGTCGTACAGTATCTTGCCCTCCTCCCGGGGGATAATGACGTTCTCGTAGCGGCTGCTGCACTGTTTGGGGGAACGGTAGGTGCGACTGCAGGCGTTGACAATGTCGCTGACCAGGTCCCAGTTGATGATGTGGCCCGGGACCAGGGGCTGGAGGGTCAGCGGTAACTCTAGCAGGGTCTGGACGGCCTGGAGAACAGGTGGGTGCAGAATTGTGATATGTCACTTGCATTTTATTAGCTCTGTATGTTCAACAGTTATCATGGTTGTCCCACATTCAATGATCATGGATGTTGCCAGTGTGATTTGATTTTTAAGACTTGGATTGATCATTATATGTTATGAATCCCAAAATTATCCCTACATAAAATACTACTCTTCATGAGATGACAATTTGAGCCAAAATAAAATGTCCCAGGTCTGGTGTCAGACAGAGTGATTCCAAACACTCGTCTAAGGATAGAGGCCCGGAGGTTGATTTCTGAGGCTGTAAGCACCACACACACCATGGACAGGCAGGGGAGGCGACTCTAGTCTGAAAGCCTCAAACACATAACACCATCATTGCTCAAGAAACGAAGATGATTTCTCTTTTTTTTCCCCCTTTTTACCAAGAGAAGTAGTAATCCAGGTTTTAAATCTGGTTTAGTCCCCGACGATGGGGGTGGCCGGATTTACGACGCACTCATAGAAATTGCCCTTACCCCCTCCCTCCACTTTACTCTATTTGATGCATCCTCCTCGCTCAGTCCAACCCTCCTATTCTCCTCCACCACTTGCTTCTTCCATGTTTTCTTTGGTCGCCTTCTTCCCTTCTGACCATCCACCTGAAACTCACACACCCTTCTCAAAACATGATCAACATCCCTACTCAACATATGTCCATACCAACGTACATCTATAAATACTTTGAAATATCAATAAGCACCTCCCTAAACACTAGTCTTAAGATTTCTTGCAAGTTCTTTTGTGTTCATAAGTTATGGATGATATATCATGGACAATTAAGTGTCCATTTGACCAATTTATGGTGTCACTAACAGAAGAATTTTTATACATATTGATTAAATTAAGTATTTATAATAGTGATGGATAACATCAAAACTGATAATCTGACTGTACACAATGATCTCATGAGCTATGACACGTATTAAAACAGTTATTACTTGTAATGAACAACATACAAACATATAAGATACTTTGCAACTTATACAACTTATATTGATAATCACTGAAATAATTTTTCAACAGACCCCCCCCCCCCATGTCATGATATATTTCTCAATTACATAACAAGAGTACTCTCATAGAAACAGGCAAACCAAAATCAGATCTTTTGAAGAAAAGCACACTGTACACTGCATCAACGTACAAATCAATCTTTTTCAAATGTCGTCTAAAATTTTTTCTTTCTAGTTTCATATAACTTGTTTCAGCATATTGCCCACGATATAGTCTTATTTCTGAAAGTTTTTGATTTATATTGTTTGCATCATATTGTATAAATTGTCTCTACATAGTTTAACGTTCATCAATCTCATTTTGTTTGTAGTTCTCTTGGATTGATTTGGATGTTTGGTTACATACATACATATTTTTGGGTTGTTTTCTTGTATATATGGTTTTATATGTTGTATTATTTCTGTTTTGTCACAGCCTTGCTACAAAGCAGCTTTTTATTTAGCTAATAGCAAGTTTTTAATGCTGTGCCAAAATAAATACACAAACAATATACCTGCAGTAAGGCCCAATCCTCGTTAATCAGCCACTCCAGTTTATCCAGCGACGTGGCGTCCGTGGCCGTCGGCCGGTGTACCACGGGAAGGGGCTTGACCACCGGCTTGCCGGCCAGGGCCCGCATCTTCTGCTGCTTGGCTTCGCGCCGCATCCGCAGCAGGGCTGCCGAGGGGCGGTTGAAGAGGGACTGAGGGGGCGTGAGCAGCAGAGGGGGCTGCTGGGGGGTCTCCGTCTTCGGGTGGTGGTGGTGGTGGTGGTGACCGTGGGTCTTGATCTTACGGGTGGGGACTGTGGAAAGAGGTTCGAGAGGAGGAGATTTATCGAGAATGATTGAAACAAAAGATGAGATGGCCTTGTAGGAAATAGAAATAATTACATAAATACCTCAAATAGCATTCTTGGATATCAATGTTTTCCTCTGTAACTTGATAAAATTGACTGCATTATCCCCAACAATTGTGGGGAAAAGAAATAGCTGCAATGTGTACATAACTGGTGCACTCTTTTCTGAGTACTTCTTGTACAATATCCTATCAGATGAAATTTGGAGCAATTAGAGTAAGATGATTAAGCACTATATTTCAACTACAAAACAAAAACATGAAATTTTAGTGTAAAAAAACAACATACATCTACTAGCAAAATTCTGCCGTCCTTGGCCTTGGCCTCAACCCGAGTAAAGTGTACAAAGTCTACATGAAAAATATTTTTCCAGCGAATCCAGCGGCCTCTTGAGTTGGAACAGTCAGCCTCGACTCCATCCCCGATATACATGTATACATATGTCTACTGGTATCTCAATCTATCTACCTACCTACCTACCTATCAATCTATCTATCCAACCATCTATCTCTATTTCTGAGAACACAATGAAGTATTTTGGGAATGTCTCACCTATACCGGGTTCAGCTTTGACTTTCTTGGGCTCTTTCTTATGGAAGACGGAAGGTAGCTGAGATTCAGTCATGGTAGACGGCTCGTAGCTAAGGCACATTACGTGATCGATGTAGACATCGTTATCGTCTTGTGGGGGTGTCGGTGGAGCCCAAATCTACATCGAGTTGAGCACAACGATAATGAGTGATAGCAATATCAAGATCATTGGTGAACTTAAACTATGTTGCTCATTTTTTTTTTGGCTTATCCCTGAAGGGTCAAACAAGTTCATACTCTTCAACTCATTGCCCAGTGCATTATGAAACCCAAGGCTGCTGGATTATTTTCAAAGGTGGAGTGTGAGTGTAACCCACCAGTACTCAGGTGTGTGGGTGGTTTTACTCTGTGTTAAATTTTGACTTTTGTAGGAAAAGTATGTACAGCAAAGTTGTAGAGGGGGTTCTTGGCTTTCCAATGACATAAAATTAGGTATATCATTTTGCATTTTTAGTTTAATTTTAGACATTAACAATATAACAAAAAATTAGCAGAATTCTCAGATCCCCCCATAGACAATGCATTCTAAATAGGTTAAAACTAGAAATATCACTGAAGTCGATATGTGACCCGTCACCATGTTACCCTGATAAAGTTACATAACCCAAAGGTATGGAAAGTGCCAAATGTTGTAATTATTGTATACAGTATGAAAATGAAGTGACCTCAGAAATCAAAAGTTTTATAACCTTCACATGTTGAAAGTTTGAATATTTATATTTTTTATCTGAAGTATTTTCTTTCTATGTTGTTTCATTAAATGTGCAACTTTATTAGGGTATTGTGGTAACAGGTCACATATATTGCTCAGGAAGTATATTGCAATGGTACCATAGGTTTCAAACACCGGATGCAGCTTTCACATACTAATTTTTGAATTTGGTAAAGTCCAACCATTGCAGAGATTGCATGATAATCTTCCGACCACAATGGTGTAAGTGTTTGCCCTTGTAAGCTTTAATTAGTAGTTACCGAGTTTTCACTAGATATATGAATTGGGTTTGGCATTCAAACTAGTTTAATGGCTGAAAAAATTCAAATTCCGTTCGCAATGTTACGTGGTGTATGTATTCTGTTTCAATTTTTGCAGAGTTTATCTTCATGAAACATGGCTTTTCAGCCTCTGGCTTTTGTGAGCGGTGAATATTTATGTGAATCATTACATTATAAATGATTGATAAATTCATTTCAGGTTATGTAAATCATAGACACACTTCTCAAACTGACAGTGCCACATAATTTAAACTTGTGAACTTACCGGCATTATTTCTTCAGTTTGCGAGATGTACACCTACATGAAAATGAGACAATGATAATACAACATTTAACACAATGCAGCTGTGCATCTTATTGTTTGTATGAAGTACACCGTTAAAGTGATAGGCTAACATTGTGGAGCTTCAATTTAAACAAGGCAAACGCCAAGCGTTGTCTCGCCTGCATATCGCAGTCAGAAACTTTGACAGCTTTTCTATTGTACCATTGGCAAATTTGTGTGAATACTATAAATGGTGCCAAGAACTATAGCTCATTAAATAAATAACAACAAATGCATTTAAACATAAACAAGTAAAAATACAAAATCTGTTTCAGGTATCAAGAGAAGTGAGTTCACTGCATATTATACAGTCAACTGTAGAAGAAATTAATCTGATAACTGAGTAAAATGTTAGTGTTAGAAAGTATCAAATTGAAAGTCATGTCATTAGAGGAACAAATGTGTGTACAACATAGCACAGTCGCAGTCAATGAAGTTCATTCGATCCTTTGACCTTAATCCAAATTCCAAACTCACATTCAAACTTGACCAGCACCTTCAGAGATGGACCTCTGGTATGAATTTGGTGATTCCACGTCAAAGCTATAGAACAATTATTAGGTGATTAAGCATACAAGCACAGTGCCAGTCATGAAAGTTCATTGACCTTTGACCTTAATCAAATTCAATCTCACATTCGAACTTGATCTGCCGACGCTTCAAGAGATGGCCTCTTGTTATGAATTTGCAACCCTACCTCGAAGTACTAGAAAGCTTATCTGTGATGTACAACATAGCACAGTGCCAGTCCATGTGAAAGTTCATTGACGCTTTGACCTATTCAAATTCGACTCATATTCGAACTTGACCTCGCCTTCAAAGAGATGGACCTCTGTATGAATTTGGTGATCCCACCCCGAAAAGCTATAGAAAGTTATTGTGTGGTACAACACAATTTGTTGATGATGCCTACGCCGACGCCTACACCGACGCCTACGCCAGAAATAGTGATACCTAATGTTCTCGCTCCGCCTACGCAGGCAGTCATGATGTGAGTTGACCTTTGCACCTTACTTCATAATTCACTCATATTCGAGATGATCTGCGCCTCAAGAGATGATCTCTGTCATGAATTTGGTGATCCCACCTCGAAGCTATTAGAATGTTATTGCTGTACAACACAGCAACGTGCCAGTCATGGAAAGTTCATTGACCTATTGGACCTTGACCTTAATCAAGATTCAACTCACATTTTCGAACTTGGAGGCGTGCACCTTCAATGAGATGGACCTCTTTATGAATTTGCAATCCTACATGTACCTCGAAGGTATAGAAAGTTTATTTGCTGCTACAAAATAGCACAGCTGCCAGTCATGGAAAGATTCATATGACCTGTTGACCTTTTGACCTTATCAAATTCGACTCTCATTCGAACTTGACCTTGTTGCCTTCAAGAGATGGACTCTGTATGAATTTGTGATCCACCTCGAAGCTAATAGAAGTTTATTGTGTGCTACAACACAATTTGACGACGCCTACGCCGAGCGCGCGAGACACCGGAAATACTATAACCCTATGTCTCGCTCCGCTACGCAGGCGAGACAAAAACTGTCAAACTTTGATATCTGAGCTACATACAAATGGACAAATAAACATCCTAGAATACAAAAGTTTGGAAAGTTATGCTGCCAGTGGCAAGGTATAAATGAATAAACAATTTCTACTCCAGTGGATGATAAAATAGCTTAGATCTGCACACAATAAAGTCTATGGGAGGAAATGGGCAGGTGAAACCGGTCAATTTGAATGCTTGTAGATTTTCATTTTTTTAAAGCACTAAATCATAATTTTGAAATACAATTTTTCCAGGGCTTCATTTTTAGACCTTATCAAAGACACTTTGAGCGTGGAGGATTATGTAGCTCACACATTTTAACTGTGGCAAATGTTAGCCAGTGCCTTTAAACGGTGTGCTTCATGTACTTTAAAGCCAGGGAATCTCATTTGCAACCCTCCCTGCAGTACAGCAAAACATAACTCATGCCCTTGGCTACTGATGAAGGACATGTCTTTAAAACCTGATGATCAGTTATAACTTAGAATGTGAAAAATTCGCAAAAGAATGGCTGTTTAGTGCATGTTCAGAAATCAATTTTTTGTCTCTATGAGACAATAATTAAAATCAAAGTCTAGCGGTCACTATAATTCCACTAAAACTGAGTGTCTTGTTCCTATACTTTGCTAAAGATTCTTGTATGGTATTTTCTTCTATAACCAGTGTTTTTACACAATACTACTTTTTAAGCATGCAAAAATCTAGTATTTGTTTTTCCAAAGTAAAATGTACATTGTACAAAGCAAAAAAAAGGTCAATGTCAATATATCCCAAACATGTTTGTTGTGTTAATCCAATTTGATGTCAGAGGCCTCAATCTCCTAAACACTTTATTTTTTAGACCTCAACAGTGAAAGTCTGCCCTTTTTTCTGTCATACAGTTCGAGATTCTCCTTGTTTTTACTATGAAAGGTTATGCTAACTTGATACCCAAATATGTTGCTGTAAATCACAGAGGTGTGGATCTGATATCCTGAAACTTTTATACCCACTTCTGAAGGTCCTTCCTCTAAAATAATTGGTTCCTGTAATAACTAGTTTTTGTTTTGTTTTTCGTGGGGGGGGGGGGTTGAAGTTTCCAAATCAGGGTATGTCTAAGCTTGTTTCCATTCAAACTTGATCCATATCGAGAGATCCCAGCAGCATGTGCAATATATATGTCATTCCCACCCCGATCAAAACCACACCCAGCAATTCAACAAATTAGATTGTTGGTGAAATATCAGACTGCTCTTTCATGTAAACAAAACCTATCCAAGTAAGCCAATGACATGACTGGGAGCAGTCCAAAATACCTCAAGAAAGTTTTGAATCCAAGACCACAGGTTGGTTCCAAGACAAGAGGCTGCCCTCAAACACAACCTTTCTATAAGGTTGATAAGTGACTTGGACCGAGACTGAGGCACCAGAAATTGACCTTGGGGTTAATTTCTGATATAACACTACCTCAAGAACAAAATGACTTGTTGTTATTGTTGCTTATTGGTGTTCATTCATTTTGAATATTTATGCCTGACAGTATTTTGTAATTGGAATTTCTGGATATATAATATTAGATGAAATTATTTTTTCCCACAAATAATTTGGATATCTTAATTTTGATCACAAAATGAGTGCAGGCATTACCCATTTACATGGTGATTAGTATATATATCCAAGCCAGAGGAATTGTCTTGAATTTATTTATTGAGAGAAAAATACTAGAGCCTGTCCAGAGTAAAATAATCACTAATAATTTGCTTTCTCATCAAATTGGCAACATACTGGAATAGTCAATTATATATAAAGGGTAATGGGTATTGAATGATGTGTCAAACATTCGCTTAATTAATTATTTATTGGTGAAATTTTTAAGATCTTATTTTTCTTGTGAAATTTAAGACTAAAAATAATTTTTGATTGAAAACTTTCACTTTTAAATGATATAAAAAAGAAAAACACATCCGTAAAATATGTTTCTCAATCAGTTCAATATATCACCCACTAACAAAGTGGAACAACCCAAAGCCTCATCATAACAACAGCCTTTGCCAATTTGATAAGTTTATGAATATTCTAGTTAAATCTCATTTAAAAATTCATAACAAAATGAATATTCATTATGACATTGTAGCACCCAGTTCATTGAATAGCTGATATTTTTCTCTACTTTAACATATTCATTAGGTGGGGTAAATACTGCCACATTCCAAGATAAAAAGGCAAACCACAAATATGTGGTCCTAGTATTGAATGGGTTAAAGGGAAATGGCAAGACTGGAATAAGTCCTCAACTTAGGGACACAATGCTCCCAGAATCAAGTATACTGTTACGTTTTGGATGTGAAAATTTAGTAGTCATACATTTCCTCTTTGTTGTATTATATCAGAAAATGCAGTGATGGTGAAATTTGCTTTTTATGGTATAAAGTTCTATCAGGGATGGAGATCCATTCAGTACTGGTAAATCAATGCTTGTTTTTCCTCAATGGCCTCAAGTAAATAAATACAAGACAAATCATTCCCACCTGAATATTCACCCCAGCAAGTGCATATATTGGTATATGTTAAAACTCATTTGGTTCTCAAGGCATTGACTTCTCCCTGTCGTGTCACTGCCATTTAACCCTTTGCCTGCAATATTCTATATTTCCCATAGCGTTTGTACATGGCACATCTGGTTTCCTGGGTTCATGTATCATGATAGAAACTGCACCAACACAAGGCTACTCATGGAGCTACACAGCAAGTTCGCCTATCCTCACAACAATATTTCTGACTAACGAGGAGGAACATTCAACTGCAAAATGTTCACAGCAAAAACTCTGTAAAGTTTCCTCTATTTTTATTTGCACAACACGCGAAACTTCGTCCGAGGGGGGCGGGGGGTCAAATGTGGGACCCCGGCCCCCAGTTAACTATAGGTTCAGGCAAATCATGGGCACAATCTTTAAACCCAGACAGACAGCTCCCTTTAATCCAACTATTCCATGGAGAGACCATTAGCTAAATTTCTTTGGTGTGACCTTTTTGTTACAAAAATGCTGTGTCAGTGTAAAATAAATCCACCATTATGCTGTGTCAGTGTAAAATAAATCCGCCATTATCCACTATTTGTACTTTTTATCTTGTGTATAAAAATATAGTATATTTCATAAGATTATGAAGATCAAACACATCATCAGTTTGGATACCCCCCCCCCCCCAAATTTTGAAAATTTATCTCGCAGCTGGGCAAAATGTTGTGCCCCCAAAAAGTGGCATCAACAGGTTAATTTAGCAAATCCAGGTGGATTTTTGTTGCCAGTGTTGAGGGGTAAGCACTGCTCCAGAACAACAAACCATACCCTTCACCTTCCAAGTTTAGTGATCAGACTTGGCTGAGGCACGATAATCGTCACATTTTCCCCTTTTTTATACGACCTAGATGCTGACCTTTTTTTGTAATCTTACGTAATGGGCAGAGGTGTGAGCAGCCAGAGATTCAAACCCAGCTCATTTTGTGCTGTGTATTTGACTTGCTTTTTCTATCCATGGTTCATGGGGGGGGGGGGGGATTCTTCACATACAAGTTGTGAGAAAACAGAAATGAGACTGTGACAGCCACACCTATGACACAATTTCAATCACCCAACCGCCGATGCCACTGTGTTCCGCAACATCTCAACATTCTGCTTTGATATTGATCACTAGTGTTGCACGACTAAGTCGCGAAAAGTCGTAGTCGCGACTGCCTGCACGGAGTCGCGACTCCGACTATTGGAACGCAATAGTCAACTTTTTATCACGTTAATTTGTATTAAAAACTGAGTCAAAAGACGTAAAAATTGAACAGAACTACCAATCATTTATCTACCATTTTGTGGCAGAAATAAATCCCCTATCTCTCTTCGATCGCAAATCAAACAGAACTGCCAAAATGTACTTGGATCAGCCTATAATCGTGCAATGCTATCATACATGTGCTGCTGTATACGTTGCACTCACTGCAACTCCGACTGCGACAGCCATGCACCCCACACCACCAATCTTGAACACAAGACGTTTAACACCGATAGTCAACTAATAGTCGGAGTCGCGACTATTGGTGGGCGACTAGTCGACTCTCTAAAATGCTGTAGTCGTGCAACACTATTGATCACTTATCTCACCGTGTGACCTTCCTCAGGTTGCCGTGTGGCACAAATATGGAATGGGGAGTCAATCTCAAGTTCCTGGTTCAGTTGGGCAGGGATCAACAGAGAGTCTGGGGCTTTTTCAGGAGGCTTAAGGAGAAGATGCCACCCCCAACATTGTTTTTTCCACGATAAGTGTCCTGGGGGAAGTTTGAGATACTCAGTTGGACCCTGCCCAACTAAACCAGGAACTTCAGATTAATTCCTAAGGCCACCCCATGTTCGTGTCACGTCTAGTTGTGATGGGGTGTAGCAAGGATGTGCCACACAGTAGCCTGAGGAAGAGGTACACATTGAGATAGGTGAACATTATTATAGCAGAATGTTAATATGTTGCACAGCACAATGGCATGGGCTGTTCGTCGATTGACACTGCGTCATAGGCATGGTTGTCGCAGCCCTTTTTTGGTCACACCTTGTATTCTTTTATAATAATGGGAAACTATGCACCTACAGAACATTTCCTCCCACCAATAGAAATTGTTTTCTCAATAAAACCACCCATCACTAAAAATCCCTGTCCAATTTGTGGATACAAATAAACCCCGTCTGTATAAATGGTTTTGGTTAAAGTGTGTGCATCTAAATGTGGGATGGACAGGCAATTAAATTCCACTTTACAAAGGATTTGCCTCATATTTGTTATTGTACAGGCGACTCCCGTTATAACGAAGTCCTTGGAACCGGCAGTTTTCTTTCGTTGTATTGAAATTGCGTTACACCCGAACAAACTTGGGACCTGAATTTTTACTTCGTTTAAAGATTGTGTTAGGGATGTGCAAGTCCATTACTT
>JZLH01S0600485.1:20748-31298 GCA_001188425.1 Eucidaris tribuloides
TTTTGACTGACTGCCGTAACAAAATCCGCCAAAGTTCTTTGTAAATCACACAAAGCCTAAAAAGACATCATCCTTTTAAAATAAAATGCAAACATCTTTTAATATAATTTTAAAGTTAGTTATATTTCTAGAAAAATACAAGTCTCTTAAGCATTGCCCTTTTGCTTTCTCGGGCGAAGCTTTAAATGTATCACGTGTACTATCGACTACTTGCTTAATATGAAGTCTGCTATTTTCACCACATTTAAACTAGAGCAATCATAACATTATCACAAGAACAGATCTTGAAGATAAGACTACCCCAACGATTCAAATGCTCATTCAAGCAGGCCAAATAAGCGGGGTACAGAGAGCACGTGCGATTCCCCCCCCCCCCCACCACACACAATCAAAAATCGGCTGACTATAAACGTATAACAATGATAAGGAAAAAAAGAAGAAAAAAAAAAGAGAACTGTGCCGCGAACGAGCTAGAAATTGGTTTAGTGACATTTTGAGATAGAGTTATTCGCATAAGTCCTGCTATCTTAAACCATGCAATACATTTTTATTTTCACAAAATATTCAAATGATCGGTAAAGCACTCTTATCAGATCTAATATAGTAGTGATATTCCAATTCATATTATAGAGAAATGTTACTCTTGTAAGCCATTGTTATAATCTGAACGAATGTGTTTTGTTTTAAATCGTTGACTATAGATAAATTATCAGGAATGTATTAGCTTAATAATCATTTAAAGTTTCAAAAAAATTTTATTCTACTTCTTTTGTGCCATATTTTAATAAGCAATTATTCATAACCTCACCTGTCTATAGTCTCAAATGTAAAAGAAAATTGGTTGTCTGTCGTCCGGAAATTTAAGATTCTATTTTCCAATGTAAAAAATCCGGAAAATGAGGGTGATAAGACCTGAATAACTGTCCATATACAGGGTCAATTATTTTGCTATTACTGAAAGAATACAACACAAAACACGTTTTTCTCTGCGTGAAAGTCCCAAACCTTTCGCTTTGCTGCACTCACGGAATTGCTTTTAACCAATGAGATGCATGCATTACAATTCCCGTAGAAAATAAAAACATGAAAATGACATTAGATAATCTGATACAGAAAGTGGCAAACAAATCCTAATACTTTCATTAACCCCTACTCCGCTATCCCATTCCACGCTTAAAATCACCATAATATGAATAACATTATTCCGCGATCGTAGAGGCGTGCCCCCTCCCCATGAGTGACCAATATATACGTCATAATGTGCCATTGGTTGTGCTTAAATTCACTCTTTTTATAATCTAAGGTAGAATTTCGTGAACGTAAATTGTGAAGCAAAAGCTGCAAAACATACTGCATCATGTACGGAATTTCTGTTGCTGGTTCCCTCGGCGCCATAGCCTATACCTCTGCGAGCCAAGACGCGTATACCGGGGTTGTGGCCACTGTTGTGCACTGCAACTATTATGTAAAGCTGATATCTGATAATCCCTATGCAGGAATCATCTAAGCGATGTGTCCACTCTGAAACAAAAATGTTAACCTCTAACACAAACCCCACACTCACAAAAAGCCAACATTTAAGTATCGATGAAAAAAAAAAACAGATTACATTCCGTTTGTTTATTTTGATTTATTTTAATTATTTATTATTTATTTATTATTTATTTATTTATTTATTTACTTACTATTTATCCATTATTTTTCTATTTATATTTATTTACTCATCATTCATTCTTTATTTAATTATTTATTTACTCATTCATTCATTCCTTTATTTTAATATTATTTATCTAGGTGAGTTTTTTCTACTTGTTTACTTGCCGTGCCGTCACTCTAATTCAATAATTTCGGTGCCGGACGACGTTTTAAATGCTTTCAACTGAATATTAGGCCTTACGCCTAGCTAATATCTCGTATAAATCTGTATTTAAAATGAAATGATTTCACATTTCACACATCATTAAAGATTACAACATCTGCCGGTTGTTTGAAAATTTGATACGGTCATATAGATGTTATTTCGTAATATGCATGCGTGGAAAATACCCCGGAAATACAATATATGACAATTCACATCGTAGGGGATATGCAACATAAATCACAAAATTTTCTGGCCCAAACTACTTAAAAATGTTGACACAAATTGATTGAATGTTGTATCACCTTGTCAAGAATTTAAATCCCAATTTCCATTTCACAAAAAGATCTTCAAGTTGTTTCAATAGATTTACATGCAGCATGTAAGGCCATCTTTGAATGCATTATTACCACTAATTCGTAACCACATAATGTAGTGTTCAGCTGATTATACCTCCATAGTCGACAATCGTTGCGTATCGTCGCTTAGCACAAGACACCGCTCATCCATCATTCACACAGCCGCAGGAACGCCCGTGTTGCATTGATACAACGCGAAATTCACTGAAGTAAGCCCACCAGATTTCGCGACGATAAATAATTTGTAAGTCAACTTTGGGCAAAAATAATAGGCCAATTCTAAGATGTTTCACATCACTAACGCATAATAAATCAATTTCGTGTTCATTAATTTTCCATCCTATCTGAGAAGAATTCGTGCTCTGCCGATCAAAACAACTGGTCAAACGACACTATAACCGCGAGCCAATTATAAAGCACTATTCTTCATTACGGAAGCACTCCCAGCGACAATATTGTCGTTTTGTTAACCTGCGTGTTAACTTGGAGTCAAAATTATGAACACCTTTATTTAAAAAGCAGTAACTTGCAATTTTGGCAAAACGTTATACCATAATTAGGAATTTTCTGAAAGTTTTGGTTTCTCCTGGCAATTTTTTTGCTTAAAAAAAGTAAAATATTTATTCTTATAAATTCAAAATTTTGAAAAAAAAGTAAAAAATCACATTTTTGTGCCCAAAAGTGCCGGTCAAAATCACTCTAAAATCCAATTAAGTGTGGTATTATCTTGATAGAGAATTTAAATATTTTTAAAGTGATACCATATTCAAGCTTATAAGAGGTCGCATTAAACAATTATTTTCAAAACTGTTCAATGTAGGTTGCACAAGGCAGCCATTTTGAAAAATGGCCCACATGACCCGTCATTTTGGAAATTTCGCGTGGCCCGCGTTATTTTCTGATATGACACCCTTGAAGGAAGATCTGTGCAAAATTTGGTGCTTGTATCACAATTTGAACGATTCGACCCAAAATGTGCAGTTATCTGCTCCACTATAGCAGGTGTCTGGTCTGCAACCTGGCATGCACGTAATCGCGATGTGATGAAAAGTGTACATGTCAATGACCGACCTTAGAGTGCATGCGTGTGTAAAGGAAAGTTCAGCGTGTGGCCCTCCAGCAAATTTAGTACGCACAGGAGAAAAACAAACACCTTTCGAACAAGTATACGGTTGCGAATTCTGCAGGAAAGAGTTATTTTTTTACGTGTTAATTAGGACTTCCAAAATACCCAAGCCTGTGTAATGACCTTGTAATGACTGGTCGCTACAATATTCACAGATAGTGCACAAAATTGAAATTGTTGTGTGACATACATTGGGTGATTTCAAGTTCGGTGTTGGTGTTGGTGTTGGTGTTGAGGCCACAAAATCGTCTGCTAAACCGAGCTCCAACACCGAGCTCAGTTTAAAGGCAGGGGATCTCTTTTGCATGTCTAAAAATTAACATTGTCTAAATACAATGGCATTTAGAAGAAAAGGCCATCTGGGGACCTTTAGCAAAATATAGGAGCTAAAAACTCATTTCTAGTGGAACTATAGTGACGGTTAGACTCAGATTTGAATTTTTTTCTCGCGAGAAAAAAATTCCTATAGAACGTACACTAAACAGCTATTGTTTTACTTCTGCATTTTTCAAATTCTAGGCAATCACTGACCCCCAGATTTCACAGACATGCCCTTCATCAATAGCCTAAGGGCATGAGTTATCTTTTCCTGGTCTGTGGGGATGTTTGCAAATGAGATCCACTGCCTTTAAGCAGATGATACCGATTGCAATATCGATCACATTACACCGAGTGACATCACGCGCGATTCATGGTGTTGGCTGAAAGTTACGGTGATGGCCGAAAGTTTTGGACAAATGTTACAAAAATGACACCAAATTAAAGGTAAATGACATGATTGGGGGTAGTCCTTATCTTGGGCTGAGACTACTCTAGAATCAAGTAACTATGCAAGGATTCTCCTGTGAAAATCTTGTAGTCAAACGTTGACTCATTCTAAAATAAACAATGTCAATATCACTCGTAGTACGGAAACCTACTGTGTGGCTCTCTATGGGGCTTATTTTTATCGTCCCCGGCAAAAATTAAGATACTCCTATGTTTATGCTTGATTCTCCGTAAGTAAACAAATTACAGACAAATCCTCGCAGGTGGGAGATCCACTCCTGCTAGTGTATAGTTGGTATACATTTCGACTGATTTGGTTCTTGAGGCATTTTCAAGTGTTCCCAATCATGTCACTAACCTTTAATACTGCCTGCCACCAAACTTGTATGAATCTGAAAGGCAAGTTACTTCTCTCTATTCCTATATGGAAGTTTAATATCAATTTGGCAAATTATGTTAATTTTTAAGGGGAAAAGGTACTTTCAGCGGTTTGCGTCGCACGGTGAAGCTGCTCATAGCCAACACACACACGCATGTTAGCTCTGCCGATAACAAGACCATGACCAACACCAACACCGAACTTGAAGTCACAAATTTCCTAAACCCTAGGGTTTTGTGTTGATGACCAGGAAAATTACATGTAAATCACTAACACTGCAACCACGGTACTCAGTTCAGCAGATGATATTTAACACCAGCGTCAACACATACTACAGGAAGTACGTCATAATATTCGAGGTCAACCCCAACACCAGGCCTGACTTCAAGTACGGTGTTATAGCCGGTGTTAGTGTTCTTACAACACCAACACCAGATTTCAACACCAAACTTGAAATCACCCATTGGGCCAATCAGCATTACCGGCAAATCTAACTAATTGAATAACTTTGAATTATACCTACCCCTTGGTACGACAGGGAAGCTGAATCCAATGACATAGATACCCCTAGTCAGCATCTCGTGCGCTAAACTTTCCAGCCAAGCTAGCCTCCCCGAGCATGATGGGACAAATGGGATGTGTCTTACCCTGTAGAACCAAAGACGGAAATATAGAGGTTTTATAATTTATAGTGCCATCTAGCGACTGCAGTTACAAAATCATTTGTAATAATGCAGTGTGGAAAACGCTTAGTTTCATGGATTCAGTCAATCTGCCCTGAATATGTTTTAGTGCTAGCCAGCTTGATATGTTTTATTTCATATTTCAACCAACAAAACAATAATAGTGCAATGATTTCAATACACAATCAGAAATAAGAGTAATATATACATCATACATATCCATATTCTAAATAGCATTGATAATATATCACTCAGCCATTGAATGTTATAAACTGAAATACAAGGGGACCTCCTAAGAAGCGATGTTTGTAGTATTATACAGACATGTTACAGACAAATTACCAGTTACCACTTTTCTGAGGAAATGTGAAGTGATTCATATGACTGCAGAACTTCCAACATTCACATTTCAAAAAGAAATCAGATGAAATTTGCAACTTACGTTTACCACGATGGGTAAAATCTGACATTAGTCAGAGTGATAATCAAGTTTGTCAAGATGTGGGAAGATTGGTATATTGTGAAAGGAGCTTTTGTACAATCAGGGAGAATTGGCAGCTTTGTAACCATTCTTAATCAAAACACCTAACCCTGCTCATCTGTACCTACCCAGACGGTGAATCCGGCGCTGGTCATGTGATCTCGGAACCTCTTGGTGTTGGTAGCGACCTTTGACACCAGCGAGTTATCCCTCATAATTATGTCAAATACCTGTCAAGGATAAAATGTCAACTTGGATTACAGTCAACTCAGCATAAATCAAATCCATTGACACTATTCATGGAGGTAGAAGAGACCTCCATGGACTAATCAAGTATCTTCAACTTGGAGAAAATTTGACTAATGAGAGGGCAAAAATGAATAGCAAATAAAGAAAAGGGGACTTCTGAAGTCCTTTGACCTAGGCAATATTCATCTCAGGCAGATTAGTAGATTAATTTGGTTTGAAGAAACCTGTATGATTCAAGAATGACTACATGGACAAATACCTGGTGTGCTACTCAGCAGGTAGTTGTTCTAGGGGGTAGCTGTCCAAAGGGGTACTTGTTCCAGGGGGTAATTGTTTTCGGGGGAGGGGTAGTTGTCCGGGTGGTGATTGTCTAAAAGGGTAATCAATCTAGGGCCGGGCACAGTTGTCCAGTGGGTAGTTGTCACAAGGGGTAATTGTTCTGGTGGTAGTTGTCTGGGTGGTAGTTGCCTAGAAAGTCATTATTGTAGCAGGTAGTTGCCCTGGTCGTAGTTCTAGGCAGACTTGTAGTGTGGATCCCAGTATGGGTACGGGTATGGGTACAGGTCCAGCATGTCAAATCATCACGGGTACGGGTACCAGGCCATGGTTACGGATATAGGTACAGGTCAGGGTACTACAGCAGACTTTTGTACCCGTACCAGGACCTGGACCTGTACCCATACTACCCATGGCCTCGTACCCGTACCCTGATGATGTCACATGCTGGACCCATATCCGTACCCATGGTCTCGTACCCATACCAGTAACCGTACCTGTGACGATGTCACATGCTGGACCCGTACCCGTACTCGTACCCATACTGGGACCCACACTACAAGTCTGGTTCTAGGGGTTAATTCTGCAAGGGTAACTGTCCACAGGGGAAGGGGGTAGTAATTGCCTGTATAGACACTGTACTGCTTTGTCTGCCATGTCTGTAGACCATCTGACAGTGTAACAAAAGATGATGCAACAGTTTGTGATTGCAGCTGCTTTTGATCGAAGCACTTCATAAATAAAATAACCATCTTTTGCCATGGTTTTGGATGGCCCCCAGCTATACAGGACAAAATGGTACAGTGCCCACCAAATTGAACTGGTCCATAAGCAACACACTATAGAAATTAAAACAAAATTTAAATAGTAAGAACACATCATTGTAACACTTCTCCTAGTCATAATATATCACTACTAAAGGTCTTAATGGTCGTCTGTCAATACAGAATGGAACAGTGCCAACTTATTATGATACAAGGGGGGTACCAATATTTCCCACAATGCAATGCACACAACCGTTACTTAGAGGTTTCTCCTTGAGATGTGTATACCAGAGCATTCAAAGTATCGTTTGTGGTCCCCATCAAAAAACAAAAACAAAATCAAACAATAGTTACCAAACAATGTGGGCACCCAATTCTGAATGTACACTTTGAAATTTACACCAGTCAGACATAAATTACAGCACCTTCCATAAGTACTAATTAAATCCGGAACGTAATACTCGCATCAAATGAAACAGTTGCAACCAATTCTCCCTATCGCATATAGCCGATACCAAGCGATATCACCTCGCGATACCGATAGCTGATCGATCGCTCTTGGGATGCATACTTCCGGTTCAGGTTAATCGTACAGTCAAACGCACAAAACACATCATTTCGAACCTTGTCAAATTTGTAATATTAATACCTCATACCCAATCAAACATGGATTGACCTGATGAACAATTTTGGAGAATATCTGTGTCACAACTTTCTCGAAAGAAATGTTCCTACGACCGGTAAACAAGGGAATGAATTCAAAACTTTCGCCAGGAAAGCCGCAAATGTATACCTCGTGAGAGAGGAAAGAATGTGACCACGCACGCCGAGTCGGAATGCGAACGCCGGTGTGTGAGGAGTGGATGGCTCCGTTCATGACCTAAATGAAAGGGTTGTTACATGGACGAAGGACTTGGAAAAGGTATTTATGAGATTATAAGAAAGATTTTACACGATCCACGAGTACTTAAGCATTTGATAAGAATCGCGCGTGCGTAAACCGGAAGTTTATTTCCCAAAAATTAATGGTAAAAAAATTAGAGCGCCATATGCGTTCAGATTCGGAGAGCTATATGCGATAGGGAGAATTGAAAACTGTTTTTGAAAAAGTCAAGCACAGGTAAAAGGGTGACTTAAAGATTGTGTCATTCATTTGCACGTCAAAAAACATCTAAATGAATGAAATCAGCTGAAATCATATCATTGTGAAATTGATAGTAAGGTCATGTGTCGTATGTGGGACCCCAAATACATGGTGGGTCGTTACATTTTTTCAGTCCTCTTCTAATTAACATGAATGCTCGAGCATCCTTTATCCAATTATAATGAAATTTAGGCTCATTCTGCAGCAAAATTACTCGCTTTTGAAAATCTGATGAAGCAATCTTGCATAATGTTGTTTCATAGCAAAAAATTCAAAAAATGTTAACGAGGGTAAATCTGGTGATAAGCGGAGTGAGGAGAGGGGCGGAAGGAGTGTGGTAGACATCTCTATGGAGAAATTGCATTCACAGACTGTCCTCTTTTGTTTCCTATTATTGTGCGAGATAAGGCTATCTTGGAGTATATCTGCATCTACTAATCTTTGACATGTGTATTTTAATAATTCTTAATATAAAATAAATTATTGTCTTTCTAGGATGTCAGTAATTACTTAATTAATACGTGTAGTTATCTTGCCATGACTTGTACACAGTTATGAAGCATGATAGTACTGCATGTGAAGACAGCAACAAGTATTTCACTTCAGGGCTAATTTTTGGTTGAAATTGTTAAATAAACTCACTGATCCATTTATTAAACAATAATTACTATTATTCTAAAATTGTTAGCTAAGGATTAATAAATTGTTGTTAATTAGTGTGATTAATGGTTTTGTAAACAATCGCGCATACAATATTTTTTTTTTTTTTTTTTTTTTTTTTTTTTTTTTTTTTTTTTTTTTTTTTTTTTTTTTTTTAAGATATTTTGTCAGCCAGGCCTGTACTAACCATCTGAAATCAAAAAGTGTAAAACATACATTTTCTTAAAGGCTGAAGAGTGTGCTTTTCACAAATAACATCAATTTGAGCCGTGAATTAATTATGAACAAGTGTAATGAGTTGTCATTACTATACAAAACTACTACTTTTTTGTGATTTTAACCTCCTTTAATTTTTTTTTACTGGCATCCTGTATAAAACTGACTTGCTATTGGATTCTCTGAAGTATAGTGCTTTCAGAAATTATACTTGTTGGTTTATGATAAAGTACTTTATTGAGTTATATTGGTTTAAATGCAGAATTGACAAAATTCAATTTTGGTGCCTGTAAACCAGATGCGTAGCAAGGGGGGGCGATGGGGGCGGTCGCCCCCCCTAAGATGCGCCAAAAAAAAAAAAAACGCTGGATGTGAAGCGCCACCGTCATTTCTTTTTTGATCTACTTGTTGAAATATCTACAGAATATACAGTAGTGCCGAATTTATATATATATTATATAATATGATTCCATAAGCGTTTTAAGAAACATCTAAAATTTTCGGCGCGCTCTGCGCGCGAAATTGCATCCTATAACAATTTTTTTAAGCAGCATCGGTCGCACGGCAAACTTGAATACCATATAATATAAAAATATTAATAATAATAATAATAATAATAATAATAATACTAATAATAATAATAATAATAATACCAACAGATAATGATGATGAAACATTAAGACAAAATTGTAGTCTCTATAAGCACTTTTTAGAACAAAGATAGGCCTACAAAAGGATTGTTGTGTAAGTTAAATGTTTTTGCAGTGCCTTGCGCAGACAGTGTTTAAAGGCAAGGTTCACCCTGACGTCAAGTTGGTTTTAATAAAAGCAGAACAATGACAGAAACATATCAATGGAAGTTTGGCGAAAATCCACCAAAGAAGAAGAGAGTTATGAGGTTTCAAAGTTTTGAATTTGTGACGTCACATGCGAGCAGCTCCCCATATGTCATGTGAGATAAATTCCATAAAAGTGCCATTTTCTCAGAAATTTGAAAATAATTTTTACCTGTGCATTCAATAGGCCTTTATCATCAGAAACATTATTTCATACATGCCTCTATGAAAAAAAAATCAATTATCATGAACCATTAAAATATGGCAATTTGTGGAATTTATATTACGTGACATATGGGAGCTGCTCGCATGTGACGTCACAAATTTAAAACTTTGAAACTTCATAACTCTGTTATTCTTTAGTGGATTTTCGCCAAACTTTCATTAAAATGTTTCTCTCATTGTTCTGCTTTTATTAAAAAAAACTTGATGTCAGGGTGAACCTTGCCTTTAAACAAGCCATACTACATAAGAATTTTTGTTAAGTTGTTATTTTGGGGGATGCACTGTTGGCCTTCAAATGTTTAAAATAGCGTGGTACAAAAGCTGTGAAAATTTTCGGGGCGCTGCGCGCGGAAAATTGCTATACGAAATTTTCAAAAAAGAATATTGTGTGTGATTAGTAGTGTTCTGTAGTATTACGTTTTAAGAATTGTTCATATTAATTAATTCAGATTAGTTATTCAGATCAATTTGTCACTAAAGAAACAAAATAATTATGTAGATTTGTAAAGGTGAAACTGCAATTTTT
>JZLH01S0600488.1:19924-32979 GCA_001188425.1 Eucidaris tribuloides
AAGCTTGGTACTGTAATACATAATTCATTAACAAATATCTGATGTGTAGTTTCTAGGACCTCTCCCCCAGAGAAAAAACTCCCCCGAGGATTACTCCCACCTGACACACCCCACCGGAGAACAACTTCTCCAGAGGACATTTCTCCCAGAGGACAGTTCCCTGGAGGAGAGTTCCATGAAAGACAGTACTCCGGAGGACCACTCCCCTGGAGGACAACTCCCGCCGGAGGGCTGCCCCTCCCTCGAACAACTTCCGTGGTGAAGTTTAAAGGGAGAAGGCGCCAGCAACTAACAGGCATAAGTTCAGAAAATATTTGAGTTTTGCCAACTAATCAGCTTGCACGTGCACTGCAGGGAGCTGACCATGCATGACCAATGCATGCCACGCGACGTGTGTTAGCCGCACCATGGTACTGTATGCACTGTTTGAATTGATAAGCTCCTCCCCCTATAACTGTTTCTGCAAGTTTTGTCTTAGGGTAAAACTTACAAAGACGTAAAATAAACACAAATGAACTAATTAATAGGACCTTGCTGAGGGTGACTGTATCACACAGTACCCCTTATTTAGGCTGTTTTTGTCACCATGTACAGTACCATAATTCTCACAATACTCACAATGTCATTTTTATTCTTAACTTATGCCTGTTAGTTGCTGGCGCCTTCTCCCTTTAACAATGTCTCCAACTTAAAAAAATAAATACATTGTTGGTGGGGGGGGGGAGTTGTCCTCCAGGGGAAATGTCTTTAGGGGGAGTGGTCCTGATTAGCTAATGTTAATGTGATTTCTGTGTTTCTGGATACCACTATAATGAGGATGTTGCCTATTTTTTTTTTTTTTTTTTTGCTTCAACCTGATGCAGAGTTGATGTCCGAAAAGAAGGAATAAAATCCACATGCCTTATGTTTGACAGCAATATGATGGACTTAATTATAAACTGCAACGCAACGATGTGAAATGTACACAAAGCAACATAATTTGCCGTTCACCAAGTAAAAGGGCAATATGGCACTCCGTTATGCATTGCCATATTGCCCTTTTACTTCCCGAACGACTATTTGACTGTGCACAGTCTTTTTTGTGTAACCTACAGGTATAGTGTGACAAAGTGTCTATGCTGTTATCATCTATTATATCAGCTTGAACTGTTGTCAGATATAGTCGATTAAGTTGTAAAATCTTTCATTGTATCTGATGAACAAATCAAAGTAAAAATATGAACATGTACAGTATAATTCGTGCATTGCCTATACAGGCTGTCTTACATGTAAATGTACAATGATATATTACTGTATGCATGTGCATGAATATATGTGAATTATCAATACTAACCATTGCAAAGTAATGAAAAATAACTTCTTTCATGCAGTAAGATCAAAGAGCTGTGCCTGTATTTCCTTCAATGTGATGTTATTGTATGTAAACATCCTTGCCTTTCGTAACAGATAATATACAACATGAATATGCATTTATTCCATGAAACAAAACTGTTGCATACTTGTCGAGAAAAGTTTGAAGAGTTTGATCGCAAAATAGGTTAACTCCATTTTTCGCCAAAGTTATTAACATCAACACATTTATCACCTATGTATCTATAGCCACAGTATGAAATTTGGAAGCCAAATTCTACAAGCAAGTATGAAATATCTCAGGTTTTATTTTCATTTTTCCGTAGGCAAGTGTACAAACTTGGGCAAAGAAATGCATATTTCTTCAGAGTTACTAAAGTGGAGTTGACCTGTTTTGTGGTCAAACTCTTCATTTCAGGGTTGGCCAGTAAATACCGGGCGGTAAATATTGGGTGGTAAATACCGGTATTTACCGGTAAATATTGCCTTGCTATTTTTGACAAAAACAGGAAATAATGGGAAATACTATAAAAGGTTATTTCTTGAAGGATACTAACTAAAAAATGTAGAGATTGTTGTTCAATAAATGTGATTCAACACAGAATACAACAAAAAACTAACCTAAATGATATTGGGGAACTAGGGACTCAGTCTGATTGGTGGGACAAATTTTCTACACAGCCAAAACAATACTAAAAGTAGGAAAATCCAAAAATCATCAGCTTTTTAGAAACTTATGTCAATAATTTGAGTCTGCGAATATATGTGAATTGCTCCATAAATCCAGAACACCTAAAATAGCATACTCCATACACAGTTGTTGAATTATTTTTGTCCCTATATATTCAGCAAGATGAGGGTCGTACACCGCATGTAACACTTGAGTAATTATCTACAATGTAGTACTGGTTTATGTGCTGTATGTGAAATAGCACTGAATTTAATTATCATGACTGAAAATTGAAAAGAGGTTTCTAACAGTCTTTTCATCTAAAATTTCTTAGTTCAAGGTGGATTTGTGTAAGAAGGGCCCAAATGAAGGGCATTAATGACCTTCTTAGGCCTTGGTCACACTAGCAGTTACGACTACGCTGCGATCAATGAATCGTCGACAAGGCCTCCCGCAGCGTCGCAAGTAACTCGCACGATTTGTGCTGTATGTCACACTTGTACGACTGTTTGCTACTTGTCGTAGGTAATCGCACGAATACCAATCGCTAACGCCACATAGTTGCACATCACATTGAGACAAGTCGCAGACAGTCGTGCGATCACCGTGCGCAAGTGGTGGCTTATGTGCGATTACCTACGGCTAATGTACACAAAGCGGCGCTTAGCTGACGACAAGTGGCAGGTATTCGTACGATTACTGCGATGAATGTGTAGCTAATCGTACGATTACTTCTGCTCATGTAACGAACGTCGTGCGTTCACTGGTTTCAAACGGCTGCGGTTGGCATTTCGATATGCAAAATTATGTCGTTGTGAAAAAGAAGTGTGAAGGATCTTTTTAACAACCTCAACAAATGAGAATATTTATTTTACGTTCATTTTCACGTTGTATGTAAATCATGTTCCCTTCTGAATGACCACTAATGTTCATAGAGACTACATGTACTCGTACATTACATGTACAGTATAATTCAGACATGCTCCAAGAAAGCTCAGGAAGAGGGCGAAGCCTGTAGCGGAGGAAATAGAAGAAGCCTCCTCAAGACACTGGCATACAGATGGGGGGGGGGGGCGCATGACCCCCAAATGAATTTGATCATAGGTCAGAGAGCTTATATTAATCTAAAAAATATATAAATGAATTGATGTAGATTTCGGGGGGTTTTTTTGCATTTTATTATAATATTTCCCATCACGTACTTTTTTTTTTTATACAGTTAAACGGAACAACCATTTATAACACTTAGTCCTTGGCTGTGACTTCTGATAGCATGTAAACATGATACAGAGAAACTTAAAATGCTAACCTGTTTTCTTCGCCTTCATTAAATAACACATTTTGCAATCTATGTATATAATAATCACACAATTTTCGCCACTGGAATCGATATTTTTCATAAGTATTTCAACTGTGACTGTTCATGAAATGAGCTAACTACTGAGTACAACAATATTAGGGGTATGCTTATGTTGTACACTAAATGTTCTTTGGTATATTTCTAAGCTTCTTTTCGTTTCTGTTTCTTTGTCAGCAATCTATTTCATCTTTTCGCATCACCTCTATACGAGGATCATGGATATTATAAGTTGAGTTTATTTATACCATGTATCATTAGATATTGTTTATTTCTTAAACCTTCATGACAGTAGTGCACATCAAAATTGACCACTTTTGATTGTGACTGAATGTAATGAGGCGAATACAGAGATCTGCCAATCATCGTTATGAAAAGTCTGACTTTATCGCAAGTCCCACCCCTATCTCTCTCTGTGAAGTACACTCTCCATTGATGGCGTATCAATGTTTCAGAAATCAAAATATGCTTTATTTGTGCAAATGCATATAAACTAGGACAGTGGGTAATTACCGTATGCTTGCCAATTACGATATAGGATCAATCCTCAAGACGAAAATCAGCATTTGAAATACCATTGCAGGTAAATTTGTTTTTTGTAGAACGAGACTCAGAGTTCGCATTTAAGCGTTTTTCTCGACAAATGATTCAGAATTTTCCTAACCGCTCGCTCGCTGCGCTCGCTCACGGATTATTTTATACGATAATTTGAAGTGTAGTATGCCAACACAAGACAAAATAAAATTAAAAAAAAACATAGATGAATTGTTATCAACATTACAAATATCATTTATAGCTTTGTCCTTTTAGTTTCGACTCGCGGTCTTTCAACATTCTTCGTTCCAGTGTTTGAATCATTTAGTTCATTACGAACAATCAATGAAATCACCCTTTTTTCTATTATTGCCAATATTGGCATCAAAATTGAAAAGGAGCCCATTCTCATACGCGCTACTGATGTCATATTTCGTATAACTTTGACACCATAGAATGTGCCTACACTATTAAGAAAGGTAGGCATAGAAGTAAAACACGCACATACACATACGCACACAAACACACAAATCATACACATACACACAGCCCATGCACACACAGCTCCATGCACACACACACACACACACACACACACACACACACACACACACACACACACACACACACAAACATACATACATACATGCAGACACACATACACATACTTTCTATTCTGACCCACAAATGATTTTGTTCATTAACATCCAACTGTCGAAGATGCACGTGATGATGTTGAAGTTCATTCCGGACTTGATCCCGAGAATGACATTCACGTTATTAAACAGCAACAACAAATATTCACCGAAAAAATGTATTAATCACATTCCAGGTATTCGCAAGTCAGGATCATACTACCGTACGATGAGCTACCATTTGACGTGCGTCTACCCGCGATCAGTTTACCACTTCTCGTATCTATGCAAATTCGCTCTTGGAAGTGCGATTAGTGGCACGATCATCGTACGGTGATGGCACGATGCCCGCACGATCACTGGCGATTGCTTGCCACCTCTTTACGATCAATTTGATCGTAGCCAGGTTTTCAAAACGGTTTGAAAACCTATTTTCGATCGTACCATCACCTGCGATCACAAGTGAATTCCATGGTTGTCGTACGATAAATCGTCGTAACTCAATCGCAGGTAGTCGTAACTGCTAGTGTGACCAAGGCCTAAGATGACCTTGTACAACTTCAAGAGTGCACAGCTAGGTATTGCCCAAGTATTTCCCAGTATTTCCCAGTATTTCCCGGTATTTCCCAGTATTTCCCGGGAAATTGCCAACCCTGCTTCATTTGTTTTCTCTTGCAGTTATTTCATTGGGTGTCACAATCATATGCTTTGATTTATACTTTCAAGTATACTTATGTGAAATAATGTCTTCGCTTGAAAAACACATCTGCTGTTCAGAGAATGATGCAGTTTGGTGTGCTAGAGGCATTGTGTAATTGCTGTCTTTTTATACCTAGCATGTTGGTGCTTATTATAATGTAGAAGGATTTAGTGACAATATCTGTTGACAAAAATAATGACATCAAATGAGTGTTTCAATGATTCAATCTTATCAGCATGAAAACTATAGAAAAAGAATGATTCTGCTCAAATATATACCAATGTATCAAGTAATAGGTGATGAGTCGTCGTAACTTTCATAATATCATGCCTTGATTAATATGTATAGTCAAAATAAATATTTGACAATATTATATAAAATGTATACATTGCCAGCTGTATGTATTGCATAGGTAATTAGAGACATGCATTTTTAACAAAAAAAATCAGCGACATAATTTTGTATTTGAAAATGTAAGTTTGTCAATTTGAATTGATGAACGAATTTCAAATTGTCTTTTCCCACCAAATTACCAAATAATTTAATACTCTAAGCAGCTGTGGTGTGTGATATTGTCATGTTTTGATAAATATTGTTATGCTTAAACTGAAAAGCCAGCCTTTGCAGTGTAACTAACAAAAAACTCAATCCTAAATATACATGTATTGGCAAACCTGTACTTTAGGGGACCAGGCAATGTAACATTGTAAGTACAATAGCACTGTTCTAAATACCGTTCAAAATCATTCACCAGGCAAGTTATCCAGGGTCGAATTGTCTGAGGGTCGAGCGGGGGGTCGAGTTGTCCAGAATTCTGTACATCGCTATTTAGCGCAGCGTGAAGACTGCCGTATACAAAACAATCGCTGACCACTCGTGTTTTTGGCCAATATTTTTGTCCAAAATGTGCATTATTTAATCAAATGAACAAGGATTGGATAGAGCTGGTATGTAAGAACATGCCCAGAATGATTTTGAACGATATTTAGAACTGCTATTGTACTTACATTGCCTGATCCCCTAAAGTACAAGTTTGCCAATATATCAAAAGAAAAAGAAAAACAGTATACAGTATGTCTCAAAAATAATTGTGCAAGTCAAAAGCGCCCTCTTTGGTAATGAGAAAAACATTTTTGTGATGTAATGCTCACATCACCGTCAAGAGCATAGTCTTAGTTTTCAAATGCCGTTTGTTCTGTTCAGTTTGTTCGTTTTAATCCTGAGATATGCTTAGTTAACCATGGAAAGGTATAATCACCGATATGCCACTTTTACTACAGTCAATGATAGCATCAGGCCCTCTTCCAGTAAAAGTGACACAATTGTGATTCCACTGTTTTGTTGTTTACAAGATATCTCAAGATCAAAATAAGCAAACTAAACAACAATAGAATTTGAAAGCTATGACTTTGCCCTTGATGTTGATGTAAACATGTGTCACAGCAGTATTTTCTAACTGTCAAAGAGGGTGCTTTTCACTTGCACAATTTTTTTCAGACGTGCTGCAGCGTGTCTCAAAAAATTGTGCAAGTAAAAAGCGGCCTTTTTGGCAATTAGAAAATACTCTTGTGAAATAATGCTTACATCATCGTCAAGGACAAAGTCTTAGCTCTTAAATGCCATTTGTTCTGTTCAATTTGCTTGCTTTAATCTCGAGATATCGTGTTAACAATAAAAGATTGGAATCACAATCGTGTCACTTTTACAAAGGACTGTAGTAAAACTGGCACAATTGTGATTTTACCCTTTCGTATTTAAAAAAACATATCTCAAGATTAAAACAAGCAAATTGAACAAAACTAACGGTATTTGAAAGCTAAGATTATGCTCTGGATGTTAATGTAAGCATCATGTCACAAGAGTATTTTCTACTTGCCAAAGAGGGCGGTTTTTATTTGCACAATTTTTTTTTTAGACACTGTACATACAGCATGTCTCAAAAAAAATGTGCAATTAGTGAAAAGCACCCTTTTTTGCAATCAGAAAATACTGTTGTGACATGATGGTTACATCAGTGTCAAGGGCAAAGTCTCAGCTTTCAAATGCCGTTATATTTGGTTTATTTTGCTTTTGATTAACAACAAAAGGTAAAAGAGTCACTAAGTTTTTTTTTATACTTTTACCCGGGGGGGGGGGGGGTGGGTGTCACTCTCCACACGTTCTGCTACCCACCTGATGTCATCAACCTCAGATGCCACCCTAACATAATGTAACCTACATAACCAAAATTGCAACCCTAAATGCATAACACATAAAAAGGTACCCTAAGGCGGACTCCCATCGAAATCAACTAATTCTGAATACCCCAAGTGTCGGTAAATAGGGAATCCACTAATTTGCATACCCCAAAGTTCTAAACAGTGAAATCAACTAATTTGATACCCCACCCAAGTGTCCTTCTCATCGAAAACATTATTGTACATTGCACAACCCGAAGAGGTTCACTGAACAATTCATAAATAATTTTCCTTTTTATCAAATGTTCATTTTGGAGATGTTTTTAGATCCACAAAAAAATTTGCATCACTAAATGGCATAATCTACATAACCAAATTAGTAACCTTAAATGACGTGACATATGAGACAAGGCTACCCTAAGTGGCGATTGCTGGCGAACAGTGCTGAAAAAGCTACCCTTGTTCCAAAAGACGTCGACGACTCCCGAGAGCTGGAAAAGGGACCCTTTTTGACGCTTTTTCTGGACGCTGGTGCGTAGCAGGCTGCCAGGACGAGCCAACACCCCCCCCCCCCCGGGACCTTTACTTTTACTACAGTCAATGATAGTATCAGGCCCTCCTCCTGTAACAGTGGCACAATTGTAATTTTACCCTTTCGTTGTTAACTACACATACCGGGATTAAAACAAGCAGATTGAACAGAGCAAAGGCATTTGAAAGCTTAGACTATTCCCTTGACGTTGATGTAAGCATCATGTCACAAGATTATTTTCTAACTGAAGGAGGGTGCCTTCACTTGCACATTTTTTTTTCTGTAGACATGCTGTGAAAGAAACACTGATTGTAAAGTTGGTGATATTGGAATGGGAGACAAATCTGTGATAAACTAAGAAGCAGTGTGAAGTATTAAATCAAGTATGTGTGTTTATCACCATTCTCATCTCTCCAACAAATAAACAAAAAATATATCTTCTCTGTCCCTCACTTGTGTTTTACATCACCAAAAATGATGTTTGTAGGTTATGATTGTCTTTTACTTTATTTGTAATTTCTGTACTTTTCATTTCCTGAAAATTATCAGAACCAGTACAATGTATTTTTGCCTGTTGTATGTGAAAATACACTAATTTGTTACAATAACAGTGAACACAGTAACTAAAATTTTAGTAACCTTTATCAGAATGTGTAATTCCATTGTTACTATTAAATGACATTTCAGAATTAAGGCTATATTGAATACTCTACTCCTCTGATCCTCAACAAGAACTCGGTTCCCATGGTAATTTCTAGTTTCCCAACTAATGTACAGTAATAATTACAATATTTCCTAATAATTCTTGTGATAATAGAGCAAGATTTTTGGAGAGAACACCATGTGAATTTCTTTTGAAATATGGTAGCTTCAAAAAGCTCACTCAACATTTTGACTTGAATTACTCAGGTCATCATCATGAGTGATATCGTGATGATAATTGTAAGTTTTCTGTTATTTTGGATGCAGTAGATAAATGAAAGGAATATCCTAACCTTTACAGGGTGTACACTGTGGTTCTTAAATAATGGTAACAGTCCACATATCCAAAGGAACATTATTATTGTTATAATCATCATCATCCTCACGATTATATATATGACCACATAATGGTAAAAAGGATAAATCATGACGTGATTGGGTTTCAACAAATTTAATTTCCACATTTTCAAGGAGGGTTGTTTATGTATTTATTAAAGGTTCTGTGACATTATGGAAAACTGTTACATCTCCGAACAAACTCAATAACCCCATATAGCAGTCTGACCAAATGAAATAAATAAAAAATCCTATCCAATCCACATGTACTTCTTTAACGAAATATATTTATTTATTTATTTATTTATTTATTTATTTATTTATTTATTTATTTATTTATTCATTTATGTATGTATGTATTTATTTATTTATTTATTTATTTATTTATTTATTTTCATATTTTTTGTTATTTTTATTTATGGCTTGTGTATTTCAAAAGTATGGTGTATCTTGTTTTTGTTGGAAGTTAGGAACCTTTGTGCAGTATAAAGTACATGTATTAGTAAGAAAATTTGTCTCTTTTTTATACGTCAAACAAAGCAAACCAGAACTTCAAAAACAGTTTATTTTTAATTTCTTAAGATTAATATTAATGTTGAATTGTGAAAAGTCGTGGAGTGTCAGTATTACACTAAAAATGTTCATTGTCATATCAGACAAATATATTTATGCCAAACTAGAGAAATCAATACAAGTTCTCTAACACTGCATTTTATAGGGATGTATTCTTTTTATATTCGCTGATGTAGAATCAAGCATGTATGCATTTTTTGCGAAAACATTGGCTTGTACAAATGTAGCATTTATGTGTGAACACGTAAAATGTATTTTATGACAAGCATATTGATTATACCACTACAGCTCATTATAATTATGATTATATGTGATTTATTAATTATTAAATGTAATGCAGAAATCCTTCCAATAAAATGCTATTTAACTTCAGCATCAAATATATAAGAATGTCTCTTGTGTCATTTGTAGTTTGTAACAACGGTAACTAACGGTACTTGAAAGCTAAGACTATGCATTTGACGTTGATGTAAGCATTGTGATCAAAAAAAGATAAAGAATTACATGTGTCCATCATATCTATCTTTCTTATTTGTACATCTGTATCTATTTATGTATGTATTGATCTATCTTTTATCTCTATCTGTCTATTCCTATCTGTATGTATCTAAAGCGCCCTCTTTGGCAATCATAAAATACTCTTGTGGCATGATGCTTACATCAACGTTAAGGGCAAAGTCTTAGCTTTCAAATGTCATTTGTTTTGTTCAATTTACTTGTTGTAATCTCGAGATATCTTGTAAATTAAAAAAAGGTGGAATTACAATTGTGTCACTTTTACAAGGGATTGTAGTAAAAGTGGCACAATTGTGATTTCACCCTTCGTATTTAAATAAACATATCTCAAGATTAAGATAAGCAAATTGAACAAAACTAACGGTATTTGAAAGCCTAGACTATGCACTTGACGTTGATGTAAGCATTGTGATCAAAAAAAGATAAGGAATTACATATGTCCATCATATCTATCTTTCTTATTTGTCCAACTTTATCTATTTATCTATGTATGTATTGATCTATCTGTTATCTCTATCTGTCTCTTCCTATCTGTATGTATCTATTGATAATTTAATTTCTTGCCATCCATCTACATTATCCATCCATTCATCCATATATGAATCCCTCTATCCATCTGTCTATCCATGTGTATATATCTATCCATCTATCCATCTCAGGGAAGGGACCATGGGGTGGGATGGGGGGTGACCACCCCTTTATATTTTTTTTCAAAGTTAGTAAAATGATGGGGATTTAACTGTTTTTTTGAAAATTTCACCACTTGATATTGAATTGGCTATTAAAAAATGTCAACAGGCAAAAATGCTTTTCGTCGTCGTTGGCCAACTGCCACTCCCCCCCCCCCCCCCTTGTCAGATGCTATTTGGCTTGTAGTTTGGCGAGTAAAAAACAATTTGGCGGGCATAAAATGTCTTCTGTCCTTGTCAGCCCCTACCCCCACACATGCACACACACACCACCTATATATGCACACAAAACACAGCATGCACAAGATAATATCTGATGTAAAATGACCATCAAATTATCGCAAACTGCCCCTAAATCAAACGATATTCAAAACGATATGTTTGTACCCCTCCCCCCCCCCCCCGATTGACGCCTCTTGATGACGACATCCACTGTTAACATGCTTGCCCAAACAACAATGTTGCAATTGTTGGTAAACTGTTGAAGGCTGACTGCAGGGGCGTAGCTACGGGGGGGGAGGGGGCCAGGGGGGCATGTTCCCCCCCCCCACAAAATTATGACCGTGAAAAATTTTTGACCTGGGATTTGGAGAACAAAATTAACGTCACTAATTCCTCCCCCCCCCCCCACCAGTGCCCCCCCTGCTGAAAAACTCCTAGCCGCGCCACTGGCTGACCGACATTACCAACGTTATACCCACCCATTCGACGTGCTGACCTGCAATGTCACCCATTCTAAAAATCACAGGAAAAATATTTTACACAGGAATATTTTCACTATTAATTGAATAAACATTCCCTTTGGCATGTCTTTATTTGTTATATGAATCCCCCCCCCCCCCCTGCTGAACAACTTTCGGCGACTGAGTTACGTAAAATTTTGGACCTCGGATTGGAAATTGAAACATTTTTTGTCCCTAACTACACCACCCCCCCCCCCCCCCAACCGACGCTGAAGACTTTCTGCGCGTGAGCTTTAATTCGCCAGTTTGACAGCTACAGGTGGGCGGAGTTTGTCATGTAACCTATCTCCGCGGAAAAGTGAAAAACATAACCACTTTTACACAGGGACTTAACGGGATTTGTCAGTGGTCGATTACGTAAGAGATGTTTCCCAGTACAAACTTTACCTTGACCACTTTCGGGGTGATTTCTCACTAATCTAAGATCTTGGCATTGCTACAGAGTAGTTGTTTCACATGGGAAGGACCCGAGGAAGATTTTAATGTTTTCATTTGATCACATGAGCAGAACCGCAATTGCAATAACTTCGGCTTTATTTTGCGACTTACGCCCTATAGGTGTATTGACTATTGACAATGATTAGTCCTGCTTTTGTATATTTAAAGAAAAATCATAATTGTGATAAACTAAATATACAACTGCCTATTTTACCTGAGAAAAACAAAACAAGACTATAGAACTTCGCGAAAAACACACACACGAGGATAAAGTGGTAAACTCAAAAGTCACCACGACATAAATCAACGTAAAACATGCAAAAATAGATATATGTATATCATGAAAAACTGTTATCTATTTTCAGTCCTTCTCATAAAAAGACTGCGGTGGTTTGAACATGTCCAAAGGAGGGGTGAAGAGTACATCGGAAGAAAGATGTTGGAAATGGTGCCACCGGGGAAGGGAAAGAGAGGGTCAGAGGGAGACTAAAGAGTAAAGAGGAGTTTGGGGGATGTGGTTAGAGGATATGAGTATGATTGGTATGACAGAGAAGATATCACACAATAGATCGCTGAGTGCAAATTGCATTCGCTGTGGCCGGACCCCTAATTTTATGGGAATAGCCGAAAGAGAGAAGTCGTTCTAATGAAAATAAATATCAACTTAATTCATCCTCTCTGTTTATAAGTGAAAGATCTCAAATATTATTGTTTGATCTTTAATTTGCACAAATATGTTTATCCCAAATCAGTGTTGGAGGTCTCGAGACTGGTCTTGGTCTCGAGACCAGTCTCGAGACCAGCATGCTCTTTCTTGGTCTTGGTCTCGGTCTCGAACCCTCTGGTCTTGGTCTTGGTCTTGGTCTCGAACCTTCTGGTCTCGGATTTTTTGGCCGAGACCAGGCCGAGACCAGCAACTAATATGATTTTACATAAAAATCTTTATCGTTGTACATGCACAAACTGCAATTTTGCGGCATGTATATAGGGTGTTCAAACATGCAGAGTGCGTTCATACATAGTTTAAACACATATACAAGGACTGGCAATGGTTGGTTCTCTGACGGAATATATTCTGGTCGTTCCTCTTATAATTGACATGG
>JZLH01S0600488.1:40773-52799 GCA_001188425.1 Eucidaris tribuloides
AAAGTGGCTTAACTAAACTATTTCTGGATCTAGAGAAGAAGATGTTTGAAAAGTACCTATTTTTGGCCCTTTAGGGCCCTGCCCCTGGGCCCCCAGGGGGGCAGGTGTACCATTTGAGGACCCATGAATCCCGACCCCCTAAGAATCATTCCTGCCAAGTTTGGGCCAAATCCAATCATGCATTTTAAAGAAGAAGCTGAAAATGTGTAAAAGTTTACGCACGACGCACGACGAACGACGATCGACGAACGAAAAGCGATCGCAATAGCTCACTTGAGCCTTCGGCTCAGGTGAGCTAAAAAGGGTGTTTACTGAGAAAACAAATATTTGGTACCATGACTTATGAATGTAAAGAGTTTGAACTATAACTGATCACAAGAAGTTATACACTGTATGCACCTTTACATCAACGTACCATATTGAACAATTTCTTCAATCAAAAACAGCATACAAAATAATTTCTAGCAATATTTGACAGTGAAAACCATGAAAATGCAACCAATTACTGAACCTGCCTTGAATTTCTACCAAAAAATCCAGTCAATTTTATTACACTTACAAATTTGTAATAACTCATTGCTACATTTACTGTATATAATGATATTCATATCATTTACTCCTCTGTCTAGTTATGTTCATTTTTTTCTGTTTTTATATATTCAAATTCTTTCAACATCAATTAAATATCTGTGTATGACATTTTGAAATTAATTTAACTGTATAAATAATAATGGTGATGATGACAGTCGTAATAATAATAATAATAATGATAGCACATCAACAGTCCAAAGGTCACAGGTGTCTAATCATTATTTTAAAAAAAATAACATAGTGGTCAAATATTTAGAGGAGGAAATTGCAACTACATGGAATAATTCCATATTTTGTGTGAAACAACACAAACAAACATTTAAGTTATGCGTATATATTTAGCTACTGTCATAAATGGAAAGCACATTCTATGTAAAGCCATTCAGATGGATGTGGTCCCAAATACTGCATTGTTGTTGCATGTACAAATAATTGGTCTATAAATACATTCCTAGAAAATATGAGTGGTAAAAATATGAAAGTTTTTCTTTGGATCATGAGGAAAATACATTTACTAAAGAACTGAATTTACAACAAAAAATGACAAGTAGTATCAAACATATTTTTCTAAGGCATCCTTTAAAGTGAAAAAAATGCAGTTAATTCACTTGTAACTGAAAGATACTGGTGGTTTTCACAAAGACCAGAAGGGACAAGCTTGTAAATGATGTCTGCATTCTATTTATTTTAATTGTGAAAATCTCTTCTTGCAAAATCTATGAATTATCATTATCAATACAAACTAGACTTTTTTTTTACAGGCTTATATTCTTGATTTGTATGCCAAACCATTTTTGCTCATTTAACTAAAGAAAGGTATATAAAATTTGGGATTCATACATTAACATTTTTTGAACATAATAAAATGATAAATCATTTGAACATGGGCCATTGATCAAGTTGTATTTTGTAACAGTAGTCTAGGTTTCACACTCTGAATGAAGCTTTTCCCCCAACTAATTTCAAACGTGGTAGAGTCCAAATGTAGCAAAGATTGCTGAACAATCATCCAAGTGCACTGGTGTAAGTTTTTGACCTCATAAGCTTAGATCAGTAAGTATTCAGTTTTCATTTAATGATACACAAATCAGGTCTGGCAGTCAGACTAGTTTAACACCTGTGTAATATTCAAAGAGCAACATTATGTCAGTGCTTACTGCAATAAACTATTAAACGCCTTATCATAAGACCTATGTGGCCTTTTTGAAATTTTAACTACCCCTTTGCATCTCGAACCTGATTGAGTTATATATGCCTGTTTAAAGGTTGAAAAACATTGTTTCGAAAGTATACACACTTTCTGATTTTATGACAATCAGAAATAGTCACAAGTCAATTGATCTACATTGGTTTTTTTTTACAATATATGAAATTAACATGAAAATAAGTTTTAAAAATGTCACAACAAACACACAGAGAATTGCATT
The DNA here is from genome assembly GCA_001188425.1 of Eucidaris tribuloides. Taxonomy (NCBI): domain Eukaryota; kingdom Metazoa; phylum Echinodermata; class Echinoidea; order Cidaroida; family Cidaridae; genus Eucidaris; species Eucidaris tribuloides. The sequence continues at coordinate 42,792 of JZLH01S0600488.1, forward strand.
CTGTTCTGAGTGAAATAGACCCACACATACCAAAGAAACCAGAACTTGTCGCACATATTTTGTGTATATGTTTGTTACAATTTCAATAGCAACATTCAAAGCACCAAGTGAAATTTAGAGGTCCATTGTTGAGGCGCAATTACAACCAAAGGTAATACTTTTTTTAGACACAATCAGCAAGAACTAGAACTGTCACTGAAGGTGATTAATACCCCCGCCCTATAAGCACGGCCTTATGTGAGGAAACTTCCGTGATTTATCTCCATTTGTTGTTACCATGGCAATGCAGTTTCGGATACATTCAAAAATGCGTCTTGCACATCTTCACCCCAAGACCCAGTGTGTGTACCAAATCTCATGAACATTGGTCAAAACTAAAAAAGTAGTTTGATCCGCAACATATTCAATTGTGGGATTCACCTTGAGCCCTGTTTGCTAAAATATGGCGCCGGTAAACCCACCACTCACAATCCCTTACCTATAACACTGTTTATTAAATAATCTATGCTATTCTTTTGCACTGCAAGTAAAATTGTTGCCATGTTTCTTCAGTTCAGAGGGCAGTATTCCACTCTGAATAGACTGTGGACCTTCTAAACTTTGCAATATATTTATAATACTGACAACAAACCAACACCAACACTTCAACACGTAAATCCCTAACAAACACTTTATACTCTGTATGCTGTCCAACGTTTAATGAAAAACACAACAAAACAATGAAACACCAAATACACAATGTTGTAATACATCTTACAGTTATATATAATACTATTGATTTTCATAATTACTCACTTGCATACTCAAAATTCTTTGGTATATCTGATTTGATAAAATACACTTTGTACATCTTTACAATACTTTGTAATTAATGAGTGTTTTAGAGTAAGGCAATTTGTTCAATTCCCTCCCCCTTTTCTTTTAATCTGTTCATGATAAACACTTGTGAACGACACACATGAGTAGCACAGTTCATGTAGATCTTACATTTATTCTGGTGTTCTGGGTATTGTTCTGCCAAGGGAAAACAATCTGAAAGAGAGGCGGATCCAGGGAGATGGGTCACAGTTTAATTGCCCTATCCCTCTTTTTATTGGCCTAAGAAAGGGCAAGGAAAACATGGAAACAACAGATGACTTTTTTTTTTTGCTGTGTATTTTACTGGTCAGCTCAAGATGTTTGCATGGCCCACACAGATAATTTTTGTTAATTTTTTTTTTGGTGCTTGTAAACAAAAAGAGATGGTTGAAATGGCAAGCCCAATAGCCTTCTTGTTCTTTTGGAAAATGCTGGATCTGCCACTACAAAGAGATGTAAACAGGGCTACCACTCAAAATGTTAATTTCCCCCTACGGAAACCACTTTTCCCCTACACCTAATAACCCAATTTTCCCCTACGAACTGTTTTTTTCCCCTACAAAAATCCACTTTTCCCCTACAAGGATATGTTTTCCCCTATAAAATAACCTTAGTAAATGCAATATTTTGATCTTGATTTCTTCATCGGAGATGGACAAATGGACAAATATACGGAAATTCTCTGAAATCCTTCAGGGATTTAAGAATATTTCTGAAAATTGTCAAAACCCCCTAAATCCCCTACAAATCATCAAAACCCCCTACTTTTCCTCTACGCAAGGCCATTCCCCCCCCCCCCGTAGGTATCCCCTACAACCTACGATGGGCCAAAATCCCCTGCGGTAGGAGGTTTCCCCTACGAGTGGCAGCCTTGGATGTAAATACTCTTGAATATGAGAAGGCAACAAAACATGCCTTGACAAGTTCGTGTAAACATGCTGTGTACCAACTTGAGGTTGGTTTGTCTGAAATTCTCTTGGATACATGCACCCTCTACTGCTGAATACCATATTGGCGATAGCAAGATTTAACCCTGCACGAAAAGGACGCTTCAAACAAATGGTAGATTCATACGTGTCCTTTATAGCCAAGTGTTCTTTCTGTACAGGTTCATGTATGGGCATTTAATATAATTATGGAAGAATTGGTATGTGTGCTCTTTAGAGGCAGCCATCCAATTGTAGCATGTGCTCATTTTGCACAATTCTCCATTTTGTACAGTGTCCTTTAAAACAGATTTGACTTCATACATGTCCTACAGAGTTTATACCTTATTGTACAAACCCAGCTTTTAATTCATCATTCATTCAATTAATTTCAGTTAATTAGATTATTAATCCATATTACATTTGAAATCATTCAATTTAGCCCATTTCATCAAGCAGCATAAATGAGTAATCTTTTTACATTTTTATTATCTCACTGGTGAGGAATCCTGAGTATAGACTAGCTGGATAACATCTCTCTTGGCAGTGAATCCTAAGTTAACCATTTTGATACCACACTCCGAATTTTACATGCAAAGCCTATGGAGTTTTGAAGCAATGGTATTTAGAGGGTTAACTCAGGACTCTGGATAAAACCGAATCAGGAAAACTACCCCGGAGAACAATTTCCATGGGGATGACTCCCATCTGACAAACTCCCCCGGAGGACATCTCCCCCCGAGGATGGCTCTCCCAGAGGACAACTCCCCCAGAAGACGACTATCCCAGGACAACTCTCCCAGAGGACAACTCCCCCAGAAGACGACTATCCCAGGACAACTCTCCCAGAGGATGGCTCTCCCAGAGGACAACTCCCCCAGAAGATGACTCTCCCAGGACAACTCTCCCAGAAGACAACTCCCCTGGAGGACATCTCCCCCTGAGGATGGCTCTCCCAGAGGACAACTCCCCCAGAAGACAACTCTCCCAAGACAACTCTAACAGAGGACAACTCCCCTGGAGGACAGCTCCCCAATGTGAAATCAGTCTTTTTTATACTGGAAACACTGTTAAACTCTGCTGGGGAAGTTGTCTTCTGAGGGAATCATCCTCTGGTGGAGTTGTCCTGTGGGGGAGCCGTCCTGTGAGGGAGCTGTCCTGTGAGGGAGCTGTCCTGTGGGGGAGCTGTCCTCTGGTGGAGTTGTCCTCGGGGGAAGTATTCCTAGAAAGTGTGGACTGATTTCCTACACATATTTCAACAAATGAGCATAAATTTTGAAAACAGAAGTCAGGTGCATCATGCAAAATAATTAATTGTCCATATATCATATGTATTCATTTCATCCATCTATCATTTTGACAAAAAAAAATTAAATTAAAATAGGAATGTTTAAATTCATTCTTATAAATTTCTCTGTCCAGCTCCATAGTTTGCACCAGAAATTCAATCACCAATGGGCTAATTTATTGAGAAGCCTGATGGATACATACAGCATACTCTAAAGGCCACCGCACACTACGCGATTTTCCGTCGCACGACTTACCGATTTGCATCTGAAATAAATCCCGGAAATAAATCAGCGTGTACGAAATATAAGCTTTGTTTTTATTTCGGATCCAAGTCGGTGCAGTCGTACGATAAAAGTCGGAAATAAATCAGCGTGTACGAAATATAAGCTTTGTTTTTTATTTCGGATCCAAGTCGGTGCAGTCGTACGACAAAAGTCGGAAATAAATCAGCGTGTACGAAATATAAGCTTTGTTTTTTATTTCGTATCCAAGTCGGTGCAGTCGTACGACAAAAGTCGGTAAATCAGCGTGTACGAAATATAAGCTTTGTTTTTATTTCGGATCCAAGTCGGTGCAGTCGTACGACAAAAGTCGTGTAGTGTGCAACTTGCCAGAGGACTGAGACTGCTATGGACTTCATGTGTGCTATTTTGTACAGATCTGTGTCTTCAGCACATTAAGAGTTAACTTGGTGTCCACTGAGAAGGAAACAGCCACATTGTCACATCAAATTTATTTCATTTAAAATATTCCCACATTATCTCCCAGCTAATGATAACATAGTTATGTCCAATAAATAGTCTTGGTTCCTTCAACATCAGTGCACACCGTCTTTAAATAACTCCATCAACATCTCCGATTTATAGACTCCTTTTTGAATGTTACAAACTTTTATCAGAAGAAAATTACAAACACATCTTTGGTTCCAAATGCTTCACATTCACTGTATGTCTCAGAACATATATGTATCAAATATAGTTGCTTAACTCTTAATATGCCAGAAAAATTAAACTTTATGGATATTGTGTGCAGGATTTGAATCTTCAGCACTACAAGAGTTGAACTTGGCAGTAGAGGTGGATACAGTACAGACTTGTTGAAATGCGTGTTGAATTGTAGTATGGAAATGATCATAATTGAGCCCTAGGGTCATCGGGCTGATAAAAATAAGAATTCAGTTTTAACACCATCCACTCCAACCTGACAGTTTCACATTAGGAGTGTATACTCCGAAGTGAAATGCCTCCCACTGCAACATCTCACCAGTGGTATATAATTCTTTATATCACTAGTTTGGTCTCTTTGACAATTGACATCATACATCTGTTTTAAAACCTGACTTGCTGATACCAAGTATTATTAGTTTATTATCCATACTATCCATTTATATCACTCATGGTGGCATGTTTGAAATAAAAATGACTGAAATCACAAGCTTGGACATCAGTTTCCTCTCACTAATGAAAAAAAAAAATGGTGGCTGTATTATTTTACATAGCTAATGCCATCAACATCTGCTTTTCCAATAATGTTGTGGGCATGCCTTTGTAGACATACCCATAAAAAAGTATTTGTTTTTAAATCTCATTTCTCAGTAACGATACATTCTTTCTATGAAATTACAGAAAATGTATGCATAATTACTTGTTTTCAGTTTGACAAGATGACAAATAGTTGTTCTCTTGAAAGAAAATAATTATCTTGGTACATGTCATGCCTTTTAGAGTGAAAGCACAGCAATTAGGTTGTAATTTGGAATACTGTATATGCTCTGCATTCTGTATTGACTAAATTCAATTCTTTTCTTTCATGTGGCTTCTGGCTTCATGAAAACAAACAAGGAATGTACCTAAAATTTCTTCTATTTTACTGCAATGAAATTAATTTGTACTATTCTAATTTCATTGGCATTTTGACTATTCACAGAATCCAGTTAAAGTCCAATCAGAAATTAAATTCAATACATCAGAAATTTAATTGTTTGGAGAATTCATTGATGATGTCTTCAAAATTCAGTTTGAAGAATACCCTTTCTTGGGTCAACAATTCTTGTAGAAAATAGATTGAATTTAAATAAATGAACATTATCAAGCATGTACAACATGTGTACCAAAGAGTGAGATGAACATAACTTTAAGTTGCCAATCTTTTATCTCTCTGATATCGTAATGATGGCTTTCTAGTTACTTTCCACAGTAGCATGTCTTTCTCCGTCATTCTGCATCAATGCAAACCTGATCAGGAAATCTGTAGCAGTGCTGATGGATTTGATGTCTTTCCCCTTACCTTCAGCTTGCTTGCCTTTCACTTCTGTGGCATCCTTGGCTTTAGCATCAAGCTTTGGAGAAGCACTTTTACCACGTCCTTCAATTTGAGCACTTCTAGATAAACTATCATCTTGGTGCTCTTTATTTACAACAGAAGAAACAGTGTCTCTTGCTTGGACCGAGATGTCATCTCTGGTTTGGTCGGAGTATTGTGGTGCTGATGAAATCTTGCTGCTAACAATATGTGGGGATCTACTGCTACTGTCGGCTGAATTACTTTCACACCTTCCTTCTAGAATTTGTGAAATACTATGTGATATAACACCAGGCTTTGGCTCGCATCTTGGAACTGGAGAGGTATCATTTCTTTTTGACTCCTCTGTCCCAACCTTTCCATTTTGTTGACTGTCATCACGTTGAATCTCTTTAGTTTCCATGACAACTTCAATCTCCTCCTCATCATCCTGTATTTGTTCCACCAGAGCACGTAAAGTCCCCATGGCAGTCCTCTCCGATGATTTGACCAGGTTTTGAGCCACAGACCCCTGGACCTCCAAAGCGACCTCGGGCCATTTCCGACCCTCTTTACCAGCCATTTCAGACTCTGATGTTGCTTCTGCAACAGCAATGACTTGAGCTTCTGTATCTGGTATACACTGGATACCGTCTGGAGAACTAGTGGCTTCTCTGATGCGAGAACCCTGGGCTTCTGCTGGATGATCATCAACAGCTTTATCGGCATTGCTTCTCTTCAAGTGCATCATTTTCCATCTCCTCTTTCTCCTACTTCTTCCCTTTTTGTGCTTCTTCCTTGGCTCAGCTTCCCGAACTGGCTCATGATCTGAATCATCATCATCTTGCTGTTCCTTTTCTACCATCCTTCGTTCATCCACCAACAGTCTTTCATTTATCCTTGCCAACAGTGGAGTTTCAGGGTGCCCAATGTGTCCGTCTCCAGTTTGTACATCAGCATTGACAATTGGTTCTATCAGATTTTCTCCACTATCCCTCCTTTCGTTGATTTCGGCCATCTTCCGCAGGGTCTCAGCTGCTGATAATGCCAGCTCTGAATCATCTGCAACCATGTCTTTGGCATCTGCATTCCCACCTCCTAATATGCCAACTCTTCCATCTTGTCTCAAGGACATCCCATACTCGGCAACAACATCACCGCTCCTGCTACTTAGGATATCCTTGATGGTCATCGGTCCTTTTCTTTTGGATGAATGCAGATTTCCCTTATTTTTGCCCTCTGTCAACACAAGTTGTCTTGTGGAATCGGCCACTTCACTTTCTTCTTGTTCTGCAAGTCGACGTGCAAGCATCTCCTTAATAACCTGTCCAATCGGTTTGGGGTTCTCCTTATGCCAAACATTGCGTACCAGTGTTGCAATGGCCTCAGAGGCAGCTGCATTCCGAACATGCTCGCTGCCATCAGTACTACAGTTTATAGTAAGTTTGAATTTATCCCGTTTGCTCTTGCTCACCCGCTCCAATAACCTCTTTGCAGCGGTAGTTTCTTCCCTTCTCCGCTCTGCATTCACCTCTGACAAAGACTGTCCACTTCGCTTTCGCTTGCCACGCTGCTGTGCCTTGCCGTAACGATCACACCGTGAAATTGTGCGCGCAATGAGATCTTGAAACGTGACAGCATAATAGCCACTTTCATCCTCACTGTCGGACCTTGAAGGGGTTTCTGATTTGACTTGGTGCAATCTCTGAACGATTGATTCTATTCCACCCATGTTTGATCCCGGCTTCGCTGAATTCATTGACAATTCAGAATCATCTTTGGCATGAGCAAGCTGCATTGGAGAATTCACAGATGATCTTGTGCAGTTGTCATAATCAGATTCCGATTCAGAGGACAGCTTCGGGTTTGTGAAAACTGAACGCGGGGACTCACATTGTGGGCTTACATCAGACTGATCCAAACTGTTGTACAATGCCAGACGGGCTGAACTTAGCACACTTTCTCGTGTATACTGGTCATTCGGGTGCAAACACTCTGGATGCTGGCTTGTGTCCATTGCAGTGGGATACTTGGATATCTGTTGTGGAACCATTTGTTCCAACTTCAGTTTACCGGTATCCTCAATATCATTTCGGACAGGACGGACTGATAAATCAATGGCCTCCTCTCTGTAGTTGCCGTGGTGAGCATGGACATTTTGAAGTGGTAGACTGAGCGGTGATACTATAACATCTCTACGCTCTATCACAGATGTATGCCCTGCACTGTCTGCAAACCTCAGAGAAGGGTTATCAGTCTGTAGGACATGCCTTTCCAAGCCATCTGAAGGTGAACGGCCATCAGGACTTCTACCATTTCCTGCAGATCTCCTACTTGACACGTCCTCCATCACGCATGCAGTACCTCTTGCATCTCCAGACTCTGGAACAGTTGTTGCCATTTTTGTTACCTTTGCAGATACACTGGAACTATCCTCCTGTAAAGATATCAAAGAATAGACAAACTATGTTACTTCAACTTCATAATGATGATTATCATACAAGTATCTGATTGAAATTGCTGTATACCATGTACTAAATACTCTAAATGTTGAAAACTGCACACATATATAATGAACTGTAACCTTTGACCTTTGACTTGCGGGCTCCAAATTCAAACTTTACTTGTATTTTAGTGTCACCTACCTTCATATAAAAAAATTGTACAATATCTCAAATATAATCGTGTAAAAACCAATTAGGGGGACGGACGGATGGATGCTCCGGCAGATGGAAGGGCGGACGGACAGGTGCAAAGCTTAATGCCCCCTTGAGACTTCGTCTGAATATAACAAAAGAAATGATAACCTACTAATCTGCTTAATTTAAGAATAGATTATATTACAGTAAAAATGAATGCGTGTACAATTGAATATTGTAGTGTGAATACCCGATTAAATTCTAAAACCATATCTAGCCGGATACAAAGAAAATACTCTTCTTATACTGGAAGCAAATGGTAATGTAACAAAACAGAAAAAAAAATCATAAATTGACAGGTAAATGCGGGGAAAATTGAAATGACTACACAAAAAAGACAAGGCGATAGCCATACTGAGTCCCACAATATTTGCCAGCAAATCATTCTAGTAAATTAATTCTGATTATTAATAAGAATTGATTGTGTGATTGGAGTATTATACATTACAGAAAAGTAGGCCCTACATTCTGAGAAAGTAATCACTGGATAATTCTTTGCCTGACCCATCATACAGGTCCATGAACAACTTTACAAAGATTTGTTGATTCCTTACAGTACGAGTACATCTTTGTCATAAAATAATGAACATGTGTACTGTTTCCTATTATACTACTTTGTCTAATCTCCAAATATCAGAACAAGTAATTGTGATATTTTACTCCTGGTTTGCCCCCAAACACCCCATAAACTAATAAATAAATAACAATAACAATCCTCCCCACCCCACCCCCCAAAAATAAACATCCACCATGATATTCTAACAGAAACTTACAACTGGTTTGCGTTTTCTTCTCTCCAGCTTGTGTGTATATTCCACAACTTCTGTAGCAGCTGACTGTGTAGGTGCTTTAGTGTCTGGCTTGTTGATAACTGGAGTGGAACCCGAGGCTGCTCCCGTGGATTTATTGGTGGCAGCGGTGGGATTTGAGGCCGGTGCCCCAGACATCGGTGCCTGCGACGACGGCTGTGGACAGGCCATTGGGGATGTGTTGGAAGTCTGCCCCGACTCAGAAGAAACTGGAGATGAGGTCGCGGTCCGTGATTTGTGGCTGAGGGCTTCTTTCAGATTGTCTGCAAGCAGCCTACAGGAAAGAAACAAACAACAAATAAGTCCAATAAATTCAGTCTAGGTGTTTTTTTTACAACACTTTTTTACAATAAAAACGCACTGCAAAACACATCTTTTAACTATATTATCATATTCCTGTGATAAGTTTGTTGTATACTGCATGGTTTACAGTCATGAATACACAGTATGTACAACTCAAAAGATGCCTATCATCTTCCAGCCATGGTATTTTAAAAACATTAGTTCAAAAACACATTCTTGTTCTAATTGTGCACGAAACCTGGCCCTTTAATGCATAGTATGTGTGAATGACTTTCCTAGTATCCATTGTGCTCATGAATGGACAAAGACTGATTACATCGTCGTGCGCATGGCAGAATGTCGTTAGCAAGTGTTCAAAGCAGAATGTCGTTGACAGTAAATTGCTTGTAACGTTACAACCATTGGCTTATTTCACATGAAATCAAAATATTGTGATCTTTTAGGTCCTTTATATAAGTATGTTCGGCAGAAATATGGAATAAGGTGTTTTTTGTCAAGTTAGAGACAATTTACTGTTAACGACATTCTGCTTAGAGCACTTGCTAACGACATTCTGCCATGCGTACGATTGCTAACTACATTCTGCCATGCGCACGACGACATAATACTATTCATTCAGTGTAACTCTGCCACGAATGTGCCACTCAGTCGACAAAGCATATTTGATTGGTGATTCAATACAAATGTATATAGAAAACAAGTTATGGCAAAGAGATAACCATCTTTACCTATACCTGACTACAATTTTATAGCCATCATTTTGTGAACAGTACTGACATACATGTATGTGATACAGATATGTTTGAACATATATACAACTGTAAAAATGAATAATAATGTAAA
>JZLH01S0600488.1:52849-66135 GCA_001188425.1 Eucidaris tribuloides
AACCTGGCCCTTTAATGCATAGTATGTGTGAATGACTTTCCTAGTATCCATTGTGCTCATGAATGGACAAAGACTGATTACATCGTCGTGCGCATGGCAGAATGTCGTTAGCAATCGTGCGCATGGCAGAATGTCATTAGCAAGTGTTCAAAGCAGAATGTCGTTGACAGTAAATTGCTTGTAACGTTACAACCATTGGCTTATTTCACATGAAATCAAAATATTGTGATCTTTTAGGTCCTTTATATAAGTATGTCGGCAGAAATATGGAATAAGGTTGTTTTTTGTCAAGTTAGAGACAATTTACTGTTAACGACATTCTGCTTAGAGCACTTGCTAACGACATTCTGCCATGCGCACGATTGCTAACGACATTCTGCCATGCGCACGACGACATAATACTATTCATTCAGTGTAACTCTCCCACGAATGTGCCACTCAGTCGACAAAGCATATTTGATTGGTGATTCAATACAAATGTATATAGAAAACAAGTTATGGCAAAGAGATAACCATCTTTACCTATACCTGACTACAATTTTATAGCCATCATTTTGTGAACAGTACTGACATACATGTATGTGATACAGATATGTTTGAACATATATACAACTGTAAAAATGAATAATAATGTAAATTGTCCCATTTAATTGTAAAATGTAATGTGGAGGTATTGTTTGTTTATTTGTTTTGTTTTGTTTTGTTTTGTCAATGTTGTTTTTTTTTTTTTTTTGGGGGGGGGGGTTATTGGTGATAGAGCATGATGGCCTGAGGTGTGGAGTGTGCAATAAGCTGCTACATTCTAATACACACTTATTCTTCTTCTCATTTGCAGTAAGTTTGCTTTAACAATCCACACAAAAACAACAACAAACACACATCCAAGGTTTCAGATGAAATGGATAGTACGTAATTTCCACAAATGAAACAACCCTCTGATCAACCTCATACAATGAAAATGAGTTCTTTGTCCTTGTCTACATGTACATACTGTACAACATACATAAACATGAACAAAGAACATTACTGATTACTCATCATCTCAACTTCCTTTGAGCCACTACACAGTGGGTGAATGTAAAACACACCAATAAATCATGATTTGTTTATTTTCTGTTGTAATCTTGATGATGGCTAATGCAGGTTATCATTGATTTCCAGAATATGATGCAGCACACACTACCCCAGGGTATCGTTGTACCCTGGAATACCACATTGTGTAGCGCCCTCGTGCCCACAAATGTAGTTTCGTCGGTTATAATGACTGAGGTCAGTGGTTATGATGCAGAGGCTGCGCAAGTGCACAACAAAAAGATAGAAACTTACAAAAAGTGGGGTGAAAATCAAGGTAAAGTTATTTTCACACTTCAAACATAACTTTTACACAGTTTTGTAACCCAGGGCACAGTGCTAAAAAAAATAACTTGACAAAATGGCAGATTTCTATTTGGTACCCCAGGGTACCATTTATGTCATCATATAGGCCTATAGCACATATTCAATTTGAGTTTCAGTAATACAGAATTATATTGTGACTTTAACTTGGTTCACTTGCAGAACTGAGCAGATTTACAGAACCACAGATGGTGTGTATCACAACAAGAGATAAGTCACGTTTGTCCAAAACACATTAAAAAAAAAAAAACTGATTTTCACATCCTCCAAGTAAACTCATAAAAATCAAAAAGTAACAGATGTCTGTGAAATGTAAAATCAATGGGAGGAACAAACAGTTCTCGGGGAAAAATGCTTTACAGAAAGTTAAAATTACAATATGTATTTTAACCCTACCCCCCCCCCCCCTCCCCACCCAAAAGGAAGAAATTACTGAGTTTAATTGTTTGGAAGGCATACAGAAAAAAAAGGACAGTAAACTACGGATAATCCACAAATTATCTTTTTACTAGCCCTGTACGCCTATAAATATCCCTTTTCCCTCATTTATTTCTATTCATTATCAGCTCAAGTTTTCAGACAGGTTATCATTAACACTGAGCATCTTCTCTCCACCCCCACCCCCCCCCAAAAAAAAAAAATGAAATTAGTGAATGTTGAGCAGAAATAACTTGTCCAAGTGAAGTTTTGGGAAATTGTGAAAAATGAAAAATGTATTTTCTGACATCTGTCATGACACATGATGACAGTGTCATAATTTGTGAAAGATTGATGAAAAAGTTGCCTGATCAACCAAAACTATACTCACATGTAGGCTTTAAAGGGATTTTTAGCTAAAATCTGGTTTGTTGCTTTAAAGAGATCTTTTGGGCAATTCCATAAAATATGTACGTCCGACCCCCTACATGTGGGACCTTCCGGAAATGATTTCTTTGATTTCTTGTTCTTAAAGGGTTATAATGCTCTTAAATTATCATGGCTTGAGCAGTTTGTTGAAGTGAAGCATTAAAAGAATGGAGAAAAATGGGGGTCGGACGTACAAAGTTGATTATTTTATGGAATTGCCCTTTTGCTAAAATCTGGTTCAACTTAATAGTACTCATTTTGTTGTACAGGGCAACATTTCGCTATCCATGTTCTGGGAAAGGATAATCTTCATTCATCAATTATTCATATTGTTTTCCGAAGCTATGAGTGGGAGGAGGCGGGAGGGAGAAGAGGAAGTGCTACTTCTCTGGTGTATGAAATCTTAGTCCATGCTGGCTACTGATCTGATTTTTGTGTCTGATGATCAGAACTCTTCACCTGTAGTTGACTCTTACCCTTTTTATACTGCGCGCGACTTTAGCCCGCCTCTGAAGCGGGGTAACTTTAGCCCGGGGTAAGTCATTTTATACTGCCTTTCTCGACCACCCATGACGAGTGCGAGACCGGACTAGTGCTTCCCGCAAGCGCGAAAATAGTTTATCACATATGCTTAATTGCTGGTATACGAGTTCAAATTCAGTTTCGCACACGAGTTTCAATATACCGTATGTACCGGTAGATCTATTTGTTTTGTCCCTTTTTGTCTTTACACTTCTCGTATAAATAGTCGTCTCGATGTGCGTTTAATTGGACATTGTTTGATCATGGAGTCTGTGGAAATTATGTTGATATTTGTGGTGCTAACAGTAACAGCTCACATTGGACATTTTCTGCAAATTGCTGCTAGCTGTTAGATAGATGAGCAGTTAGTGTCTCAGCTATGTCACGAAATACAACTTCTCCCTGGTATAACCATGGATCCTACTAGTTACTAGTACACCTTGGTTACACATACAGTGCAGTATGGCAGTGACAGCGCGCGTGTTTACAGCTGCCGTATACGCATGGGCAACCCGGAAGCGGTATTTCCGTTTCATGGGTCACTTAATTTAGTTCGCACTAAAAGCGAGAAACGTTTTATACTGACTTTAGCTCAGGCCTGATGCGGACCTGATCCACCTCCAAGCCCGCACTAACTTTAGCTTGGGCTAAATATTTTTCGACCTTTTATACTGGGAGTTACCCCGCTTCAGGTCCGGACCTGATGCGGGGTAACTCCCAGTATAAAAGGGGTATCTGTCTGTCACAGAGGGTACAATACCACCTATTCCCGTGAACTCTCTGAAGGCAAACTTTGTAAAGTAATGCAGGGCTCCATACTAACCCTTTTTACTATTTGCCCTTTGGGCAAGTGAAATTATCATTTTCAGATTTTTACTTGCCCTACAATAAACAATCAAAACAATAAAATGATTTCTCACTAATTTTAACCAGTAAAGCCCTTTCATACCATTGGATGTTTGTTATTTTAATTTAGTGGGGGTTGCAGAAGGTGTGATTTATGAACTTTAAGAGTCATACAATGAACAAAATTATGATGACATTCAATAGTATTTTTTTTAATTGGTAAGATTTTTGGACATGTTTTGCTCATTACATGATCACAATTTCACTTGCCCAATTGGGCAGGTAAACTTTAAAATTTTGACAATTTATTACCCAACATGAAATTTGACTTGCCCCGGGCAAGCAGGCAAGAGCTAGTGTCGAGCCTTGAGTAATGGACACAACACACAATGATTTCATTGGCTACCTCTTCATACATGTGTAGGCCTATTCTTGTGATCAGGGAAAAAAGTAGAATTTTCATTTCGGGAGCTACTTTTCCTGTTCCAGTGTTTTCCTGATATTCTTTTGTATTGAACCCTATGGAAATTAACGGGTGCTCTATTACACATTTCGGGGGCTCTTTTTGCCATTTTGGGGGCAAACTCGCCCTGTGCCACCGTGTAATTTTTTCCTTGCTTGTGATAGGGCTATAGGGGTTAAAGTAATTTCACTGTAAATCTCTCAAACAACTACAAACTTTGGGCTTTATTTAACCCATTAAAGACTAAGTATGAGGTACCACAGGTTGGGGTCTACGGAGACTGTATGTTATATGAAAATCGAACTGTCTCCATTGGGTTAAAGGGACCGAAAAGTCACATATCGTGATGTTTTCGAGCTGGCCCGGCTCGGGTAATATTCGAGAATGCCCGTATAATGTACTTTCGGAAAACGAGCACGTACGAATTGTATACATTTCCCTATGCAGCACACATTCAACCGAAGAAAGGCCAACTGCACACGGCCCTACCTTCAACGGTAATTCTTTTCGCAGCTCCACGATTGTTGTTACGCGCAGCCTGGCAATAGGGGCAAGCGGCGCATCCCTTTAAAAGAAGCATGACAAAAGTTGGTTTAGTGAGACAACCCACACAAATTGCAATGTTATTGCTAATGGACTTTGTGGGCGAGCCAAACTTCTTACGATTCATAGTTCAGAAACCTTCAGTGACTGCCGAATAATTTATGGGTCACTGATTCCCATGGTTCGGTCTTACGAGAGTTCAATCATCGTGGGGCGGGTTCAATGCTTGTAAAAGATATGTTCGCACTTCCATTCACATCGTCAAGCTTTGTAGAACTAATAACCGATCGGAGAGATCATTTTCTCTATCGATAATAAAGATCTATGCTGCATCTACATATCTCTGCCTATATCGAGAAATACGCCTACGGTATATGAATAATTTATAGTTGGGTCTGTTACAAAATAATTTTCGACTGGAAGCCGAGAGGGCTGTGGAAGGATATTCAATAAAATCATATTAATTATGGTATTCATTCCAGTATACACGCATTACAAGAACTTTATTACAGAAGTTCATGTAAGTTTTATTTTCTTGATTTTTTTTTGGGGGGGGGATCTTCATTTTCTTTTACTTGAAGTGTTAGAAGGGACATGTAGTGGGGTAATGATCACAGAACTTTCATTTTATGCTCTTTGGGTGTACATACTTTAGTCCTACATATATGGAGGGACCACCGTACGTATACCAGAATTCAGTGGTGAAGACTGGAGATTAAAATCAATAATGTCTGCAATACAGTGTGTATCATAAAAAAGTAGATGCTTAGAAAAAAGAATTATTACCCAAAAATTGCATGGTCTTGAGATTATTTTTTTGTATGAATATTTTACCTGGGATCTAATCTGATGACACTGTTGGTATTGAAAGTATTTCATGCATGAGTGAGCACAACCCACTTTTGTCCAATCAGCCAAAAATCCATTTGTGCACAGAATTGTGTTCTTATAGTCAATGTTTAATGCCTCACAGACTGGTGCTGCAGAAGCTCTCAACTGATGTGCACAAAAATTGAATTCTCAGCATGCTCAGAGAAGAGCTACAATGTAATATCAATTCTGTGACAAGACAGACAAAAATGAAGTAATGATTCTTATAAACCATCCTAAAAAAAAAGAAAATGTCATTTTTTGGTCAATTCACAGTTCATCTTGCAAACATTACATTTTCTTCTTTTTTAGTGGGGTGTATCTGAATCATTGCTTCATTTTTGTCTTTCTTCTCACAGAATTGACATTAGCTCTTCTCTGAGCATGCTGCAATTTCAATACTTGTGCACATCAGTCTGCAAGGCAGAAACAGAAACAGAAAACAGAAACAACTGTTGATGAAATTACACTAGGAAAACAAAATAGAGAAAAATGTCATCAGAAAGGGGCAAAGCGCAGATACAGACATTCTTTAACACATCTTGAATTTTTATATTTATGTTTTGTAATTATAAGCCTAATACAACATCTAACTTAAAAATGAAATACCATTTGTTTACTTGAACTTGAAACTCAACTTGTTTTTGCCCCTGAATAAAATTTTTGATGTCACATCCTTGTGTCGCTTGAAAATTATGCCCCTTTGAAGTTTGTACATTCCAGTGATATTGTACGGAGTACAACATACATGTACATGTAGACACACTATCTTTCTGGTAATGACAGCCTACGTGTACTGAATGTGTTGTTAAAGGGCAGTAACATGACTGGGAGAAGTCAAAAATGCCTCAAGAACCAAAATGAGTTGAAGCATACCGTAGGCGCACAAACATACAGTACACTGGATAGACTGAAGGCATATATTCAGACTGGAAGGATCGTCTCGAATCAACTGTTTTGATAAGAAACAAGCAATTTCTGAGTCATTAAAAAATAACAGATCAAGCATTTGATCTTATTTATCATTAATTTGATAATACAGAGATGAACAGCAAATTTATTCTGCAAACAAGCAATAATTTATCAGTTAAATACATTAATCTTTGGCCCTGATAGAAATTGTTGTTGATCCTATAGAAAGCTACACAATAAGTTTCACTGTCATGCATTTTCTGAAAACAACTGTACAGCAAAGAGGAAATGTACGACTGTGAAATTTTCACAGCACAAACTTTAAACAGTATATTTGATTCTGGGAGCATTATATTTAAAATGGAATACTACTTCCACTCTTGCCATTTGCCTTTAATGTAAGAACAGGTGCATGCATCACTGCACGTACACCAACATTTTTTCCTCTTTTTTCTCTGTCAACACTACAGTACTGATGAATGAAACTGCTTTTTTTTTAAATTGTATGTTTTATTGAATCACACAGAATCAAAATATTTACACAGGTAATCAACAGTCATTGGGAAGAAGGAAAAAAGAAGAAGAGAAAAGGTGAAAAAAAGTTTAAAATTACACACATAAAAACAAAAGTAAAACGTACATCAACATTGAAAAATTATCTGATAAATTGGATAGCATTGATAAATTTTAGCTATCATATCAATGTTACGGATACATGTATATCAAATACCTTGTGGTTCAATCATGGAGGTAGAAGAGAGATCCTCTACCTCCATGGTTCAATCAATGCAATCACTGCTATGGCTCACTTGGACATAAGCTACTGACATGAACTACTTTCCAATCATTATCCGTCAATATTGTAGTATGAGCAGCACAGAGGCATTAAGTGAGCTACAAGAAGTGTTTGCTAATTTCAGCCTGTTTTACATGTCTGGCCTAATTTCAGTCTTATTACTAGTCTTGCTTCCAGACGTTTAGATTAACTCATCCTATAATGATAACAAAACTACTATCTTCCGTCAACTGCTTAGACTACATGTAAGATCATTGTCTTGCTTTACCTTCTCCCAAAGGAGTGTACCCAGGAAGTCAAAAAAGTCAGAGACTATTTTTGTGTTTCCACAGAAAAATAGTGAAATACGGTTTATCTTTTCCGGAATTTAAAAACCGTGTCACCTTTAAACCATCCTGTTTCCACAGGACGCAATATACCGATTCCGTGTTCCGAGTCAAGCAATTACATGTACCATGTCAATCGGAAGTCATAAATTCAAATTTTAACATCGCAATGCATTGTGGTCAAACCGGAATATTATTGTGATAGCGTAGTAATTCAGGACCTATTATGTTTATTTAATTTGTGTAAAAAAGAATAGCGAGTGTTGACATGAGCGATCAGGTGTATTATGCTGGTGAAATTGAAAAGGACACAAGATTGTAATATACTTCTGGGTTACACCGGTGACCCCTACTTCCACCATGGTACGGTTTGTCGCTGTGCGTTTCCACAGGAAAGTTAAACGGATTAACAAGGCAATAACCACCTCTCGAAGGTGGTTATGATCAACCGTATTTGGTCAGATACAGTTTATCAATAAACCGTATCGCTTCCACAGTAAGGTTTTCCAGAATTGTGGATACTTGAACGGGTAATACCGTTTAACAGTTTTCTGTGGAAACATGCCGTAAGTTGCATGGTCTGAAAATGATAATAGTATGAGTTAGTAGTTACCAGGACCATTTGCTTATTCTAGCTTGTTTTACCTGTCTGGGCTTATTTCAGCCCAATTGCTAGTCTGGCTTCCAGACATTTAGATTAACCCATCTTATATTGATAATGAAACTACTTTCTTCAGTCAACTACCTTGACTATTTGTCTATTTACTTTGTCTGCATAGGACAAAGGCAGAGTGAGAGTACTCTGAAGGGAGAAAAAGTCGGAGAGCCAGGGTGCTCCGGAGGTTTGCATGGTCTGAAAATAGACTACTTGACAAGGACTGTTTGCTTATTTTAGCTTGTTTTACATGTCTGGGCTTATTTCAGCCTGATTAAAGGCTTGAGTGGCTGGCACAGGATGCTGGTCTTTGTCTGCAATTACTGGACCATGCCATGTGTTGCATGCTTGAATTCCGGGCAGAGAGAACATTTCAGTCCCTGTGTCAATGTCCTCTCTCACACAACACCCACACCCAAAACCACTGGTGCCTTTTTGTGGTTTGAGCAGAGACATAGGGGGTACTGTATAATGCTTAATCAGTGGCATAACCAGGCTGCTATCCTTTAGGGGGGAGGGGGCACTGGGGTATGACATCAGCAAGTGTGTGTGTGCTTGTATTGTGTCATGTGTGCATGTTTGTGAATGCATATATGTTCGTTCCAAAGGAATATTGTACATTTATAATGTAATGCAAAGATGGTGGTGGTGCAGTAACCCTCACCCGGGGGAGAAAAAAAATCACCCCAAGGATACATGACTTTTAACCCGTTGGAGACGATTTGATTTCACTATAACATGTATTTTCCATAGACTCCAACACAAGTTAACTCGTACTTAGTCTCCAACGGGTAAAATCCCCTAACCCCCACATTAATTTTTATTTATTCATTTACTTACTTACTCACTTCCATTCAGAGGGTGGATAGCCCTTACATTTAGACTACAGCAAGAAGCTGATTTTCAAAGGGGGTCCAAGTTCAAATAAAAATACAAACACAAACACAATACAAACAAAATTAACAATATTAACCAACTTTCATAATCTATGAATATTTATCATTTGAATATTTTGCAGATAACATTAGCAAAATATGAAAAATGCTGACATAATTGATATAAATTATGGTAAGCTTTAGAGATCCGCAAGGGCGGTGGGGGGGGGGATGATCCCCCCAGAAAAATTTGCGAGGGGGGGGGGACATATCTCCCCCGAGTTTGCCGCCCTTGTGGTGGTGTGTCATGGGGGTGGGGGACCATGATTCTCCCCATACCTCCTGGAACTGTGTGGATGTCTGTGGTTACCCAATCAATAGTGGCTAATCAATAGTGTGAGAGTCTTGTGGTTGTGTGGTCAGCAGTATATACCTGAATTAACTGACTTCAAATTTGACTTCCCCTGTACGTTCATTGTATGCATTACACGAATGTGCATTCACATTTATAACCCAATGGTTCACAATACCAAGGACCAAACAAACTTCATACATGCACGTATTATTCTTGATATTGAGGGGGGAAATGTGCATTTTCTTCCACTATTAATAAAATGCCTGATTGATTTGTGGCTTCACAATAGTTGGCAATATGTTGTAGTCACTGCAAATTCCAGTTTACTGGTACTAAAAAAAATATATAAATATTTCTATTTCGAAAAGGTCAGCATTGATCAAAGGAATGAGTAAAACTCAATCACATTCAGAATATTAACCCCCTCAATACTACTGTAACAAATCGTCTGTTAGATTGTCCCTATGACTTTTGGGACTCAAAGAGTTAAGGTTTTGACAAAATGATCAACAAAGGCATGTTTGACAATGTTTATTGTGACTATTACAAAAAAATAATTAAATTGAACAATAAAAAAATACATGAATAAGCAAATAAAAATAAGTAAATAAATAAATAAATAGATAATAAATAATTTATCAAAAGATAAATAAATTAAAAAAAAACAAATAAATAAATAAAAACAAAACACTAGTAAATACAAATATGATGATACATGTACATGTAGTTAAATGTTAATTTTGTAACATCCCAACAGAAATTGAATGAGGCAGCTTTATTTTTTTCCATGGTAGTAGGCCTCCAAGTGTATAATCTTTTGGGGATTTCCCTACAGGAATGATGCTTAGGCCTACATGTAGGCCCTACATATAAACAACATCAGAAGTCAAGTAAGCCTATACCTGGTTTGCAATGGGTGTCAGGAGGAATTTTTATATCAGGGGACCAATGTCAATGCCATGTCCAAGAAAGTTTTTTCCTTGTGCGTAATAATTGCATTACCATGATTTCAAACGTGACTGCAATCTTGACTTGGCCGCCAAGTGAAAATGCCCTCATATGAATCTCCTGGTAACCAGAGGGCTAGTCTGACTTCCAGACATAAGAACTTATCCTATATACTACAGACATTACTATCATAAATTTACTGCCTTGAACTGTGTGGCCTGTGGTGAGGTCCCGTAAGTGAAGGTAGAAAAAGTCAGAGAGGGAGTGTACTAGTGCTCTGGGGATGGAAAAAGTGGCATGGTCTGGATTCTGGAACCGAGACTAAAGGCATGCATGTACTTTATGGGTATACACTTTCTTGGAATAGAAGTCAGTTGGGACTTGAGGTTTGTTGGTCTGGATTCTTTTTTCCCCCACAAAGGTCCCAAATCTTGGAATGACCTCACAATTTTATTACCAAATGTCTCCTCCCACAGAGATGAATTCCAAGCTACCTCAAAAACCAACTTGTTTAATTCCCAATGATATATTGTATATTTACAATTTGTTCTTGTTTGTAATGGTTGTGGTTGTGAAGTTCATAGGTGCTCTTTGTTCATATCAGCGCTATAAACATTAAATATGATGGCATATGTGCGCAATGTTTATAGCTTCCCTGTTATGAATTTACCTAGTAGCCATTAATGTTGGTCGATTTTACAGTATCTATGGTCGACTCTACATAGGTAGTGGTGTCTGTCAATGAGCTCATTTCTTGCCAATGAATGAGACAAGAAAAATCAAAGAATAAAATGATTTATAAACCAACAAATAGAATCCACAACCAGGTTTGGTAACTTCATATAATTTTATGAAATTTATCGACTGCATCATATCACATACAGTAAATTGATAAACATAACTTTCATAATTCATAATTGCTGTAACAGCAGTTTCATACAGCAACATAACTGATATCTGCTCTGGACATTTTCAAAAATTATTGCAGGATTTCATCAAATGCACAACAATCATCAAAAAAGAATGAAACTTTTTTGTGAAAATTATTCGATTATTTTGCAGCTCTGTGACAAATTTCCTTTGACATTGAGAATCCCATTTAAAGCATTCACCACATAAGAATTCTTGGATTATTTTTGGAATTTGTTGGAATCATGTTACTGCAATTTCCCATGGCAGCATCATTAATGTTCTTGTCCTTTTCATTCATTAACATTTCCTTGGAACAAAGAAGCAGATCAATGCAAAATAGTGCTCTGGACAAATAATACAACACTAAATATTGTTTTTGTAATTTTTCAGATTCATGATGATATAAATTAAATTTCCCTTTACAACATGATGCTCTGGACAATTTCAATCATTGCTATTCACTGTCAGATTAATGTGATGCTAAGTTCTGGAACAAAGCAATCATATCACAGAAAACTATTGTTTTTTCTAATTTCTCAGAATCATGTTGCTATAAATGCAATTTCTGCTCTGGACATTTTCAATCATTAATATTTCCTTTACAAAAAAAAATGCATATATCAATGCAATATGGTTCTGGAACAAAGCAAATCATCCACTCCATTGTTTTTTATAATTACTCAGATCGCTCTTTTGTGATGAGTTGAATCATATTTCACCGTCGAGCCGGAGACAAATTTCCCCACACGAATCAGCGTGGCGTTAGTCTGAATTTCAGACCTCCCGTGCGAAGCAGGGGCCATCGGAGTAGATGGTCTGAACGATAACGGTTTGGGGGCTTTTAACTTATCTCTTGTTTTTCTGACAAGATTTCTTCAAAACTCCTGGACAGTCCATTTACTTCCACTGCATTGTATTATACTGAAGACAGGTTTGGCTGTTGATTCCAGAATAATGGTCTGGCAGTCAGACTAGCGTGGCGTCAGAGCGAGCGTATAACCAGAATAGCGCAGGATTGTGAGAAAAACCAAAACACCCACATGTCATCACACGAGGTATCTTGTTTCCTGATTTCTTCACACAGTATACCCGTTAAATGCAACAATAATTTTCTTGGAACTTATCACCGTAGTACATTGTGAGTTACAAATGTGTTTGGTTTTGCAGGTCGTTACCCACACCGCACACAATTTAAGGGATGTTATGTTTCGGGACATAATTAGATTGAACTCTAATTCGGCTTCCTCAATGAGATTATTTCTGGCTATTAACACTTGTCAAACAATATGCATGTGTGTATGAACAGTATGGCAGATGAACTGATATTATGGGGTCCTTGCAATTTACTCCTTCACATCTACAATGGGAGTCTTTCAAAAATCTATAATGTAATACTGATTGGTCTCATATTAAATATTGTACTGAAAACATGTAGGCCTTCAGGTTCTAAAAATTGTAACCATTCATTATCAAAAACATTTTGGTACACCACCCTCCCCCTCCCCACCCCCACAAAAAAAAATGATTAATGGTTCACTGGAAGTGCACAAGGTTACATGTGATATGTGTACTGTAATATTGTACCTAATTCCAAGTTTGTAGTCATTTTGCACCTTGGCAATTTGATTTATCTGCCTTGACTTCACTTGAACCCATTCCTGGCTGGATTATCATAATGCTGTTGTTCAGGCACAACAGGTCTAGGTAATAGACTAATGACACTTCTCTCTGCAGTATGGTCTCCATCACTTGACCTACATTATCCTGAGAGTGACCATAACTTGTTCTTTTCTTCACAAGAAAGAAACCTGTATTTAGGTTTATGCTAAAAAGGCTGAGCAAGCTATAACAGTTATCTTGCAGATGAATTCAGTTGAATTTGAGAGTAAGGGGGCCTAAAGGGAGTTAGACCAAATTTAGTCAAGTGTGAATCCCATTGTAAGCCTTTATTAGCCTACATGTATTAAACTTTGAGTTATGTTTCCTTGACTCTCTTAACCATAAGATTTCCTACAAGTCATC
>JZLH01S0600490.1:0-15352 GCA_001188425.1 Eucidaris tribuloides
TAAAAGCTTGGACGAGGCTTGTCCGACAATAGCAACAAAATTATATCAACTGGATTCGGGCAATTGAAAGTTCTTTAAAAGAATAGGTTATCGAATAGCTTCGTCGTTGTATTTTGGGATGAAACATTCATAAAATTGAAATATATTAGAACGGTCTATTACCAATGCGGATGAAATGATTCAACTTTCGGTAACGCCCACTTACGCTGTTTTTCTTTGGCAGGGGTGTGCCGTGCGTGCCCCCATGTTTCCCTATTATGTAGACACTCACTGTTTGCCTTACTCTGTGATATATATAAGTACTCACGATTTTGACTTCCGATCTGTCTTTGCTGGTGATCTCGTTCGACGTTCGGTCTAGCTGGTTTTGCATGATGTACGCATACAGTTTCCTGTTATTTAGGTTTTTGATACCATGAGTAATGAAGGTGCCGAGAAGAGAGGCAGTACCGTAATTTGTGGATCCACCCGCTTGCATATACTAGTTCTGCTAGTTGTTTCGATGTGAGGTGAGTGGTTTTGTTAATATGTACACACAGATGAGTTAAGCAAATTGTAATGTACTCTGACAATTCCAGCAAGATGCACGTACTCTTTGAAATGCATATCATTGGCCAATTTCTTATCATAGTATTGGTGAACGGTTGTCGATTGGCGTGACATTGAGGGAGAATTTCAGCGTCTGCAGCAAAATATTTTTGATTAAGGTAAAACTATAAAAGGAACCAAAGATTAATGCAGTTTGATAAACGAAATGACACAAATGGAGAAAAAGGTAAAATACTTTCTATGATATAAGGTCCAAGTAGGTCTGGCTTGGTTTGTACAACAAGTGATCACCATTATTACGCTTTATTCCTGAAAATGTACTAACTTCACTTTCAAATCATGTCACCACAAAACGCACACTAAAGTCGAAAGATAAATTGTGTTTTTCATACAGTCAAAGTATGAATAGCTCGGTTAAAGTTAAAGTCTAAAAGTCACGGGATTTTGTAACTAAAATGATGTATATTTGTCATAAGATGGAACCAACAAACCCATTTACAATCCTACTCACAAAATTTGGATATCACATAAGGCCATTATCGGAAGTGGAGTAAAAAGCTTGCAAAGACGTGCTCATTCATGTGAAGACAGGTAGGCTTTTGACCATTCGTAAAAAACGTGGTAAAACTAATCACTTTCCAACAGGAAAACTGTGGATTGGACAATTCTTTCCTGGCTCTTACTACATCACCATCAAAGTAAAGTTCATGGAGTAGCTTTGGTGGTGATACAAGAATTATTACATCAGGGGACTTGACGATTTGGAAAACAACCATTTGTAATTATGGTTAATCTCGCGGACGTGAAGGTAATTTTGGTCAAATTTTACAAGCTCCCCGCAAAAACGTGTCGAAGTTCAATCAAGAAAAAATCATATTTCTGATTGCTGTCTGGTCCTCAATTTTTACAGGTGAATAAGACGAGTGTATGTCCTTTAGAAAAATATCAAAATCTTAGAATCAACTTTTGCGACCCAATTAACTAATTTACTACTGCGTTTACTACAAAAATCCATTGTGACTATTGACATTTGTGGTGACAGGTCCACATATTAGTCTGAACATACATCAAGGACTACAGAGATCACAAGTGACTTCAGATAAAATTTACATTTAGTGAGATTTTGTGTACAAAAAACAGATGGAGAGTTGCTCATAAAACAATCCAGTTCTTGGCCAAATTGCAATAATTCGTAAGAAATGAATAAAATAAATTAATTAGCTGTAATTTTATTTGCCCGATGGAATTCAATACTTTAAAAAATAATGTTTTCCATGATTGTTCGTTTTCTATCTTAAAGAAACTGCTATATTGGTTCGAAATGCCCTTTTAATTGTGTCTTGTATTTTCGCATATCCTTTAAGCGCCAAACCCCATTCAATGAAAGTAAATAACGAGCGACGCATTTAACATCTTGGAGAGATATTTCCAATGGCTGTTATGATATTTTATATGTTTTGAATTGTGCTTTTCATAATCACGTGTCAAGTAATCGATAAAATCTAGTTATAAAAAGGAAGTAACGACATTTGAAAAGGGTGGCGACACAAGAGACTCGAATGCCTCGCATGAAAACATTTAGCGAATAGAGGCAAAATGCGTCAAATGCAGTTACATTCTCGTTCATTGCACGCAGTACTGTATTTAAGCAGCAAAATAGCCAGCTGACACTATCATAGTCAAGACTTGTGTCTTGTCTTCTAATCGCAGTTTTGGTCATGAATCGTCATGTAGATTCCTTCTGCATGTTTGTCAGTTGAGGTGTGATTCAGGTTGTCCACCTACCGTTAAGATCTTCAACTTAATCTGCCGCACGTCTCTGCTTCACGTGGAGAATATCAGAATGCCCGTTCTTAATGCGTTTAATGTTTTGGGCACAATTATGTTTTACACATTACTGTGGCGAGATATCAGATACGACGACATAATAATATCATAAATCCATAATGCGCTAACGGATGAAGATCTTGTATTATCAGCTCTTCATTGACTGAGTATGAGTTGGCATGACGCTTTTTATTTACAAAAAATACATAAGGTTTCTTTTCCGACAGCATGATTAAAATCCACCTGTGCCCTCCATTATTGATGCAAATGTCTCCATAGTATTATCTAGGAAAAAAAAGAAGAATCGAGATTATGAAAAATACAACATTAGGGTGAGACACCAGGAACCTTTGCTCGCGTGAATATGATAGGTCTGTGAAATGCACGACATTTCTCTCTCCCTCTCTGTCCCCCTGTTACATACCGATTCGTTTAAATCTGAACCCAATCACATTTTCAGAAAATACTAATTTAATTATACTGGGCAAGACCGTGAGCGATGTGTCGAAGAACGAAGATTAGACGTCCTACTCGGCATCGCTGGTAACACGATTAACATGGTATTAATTTTGACTTCTGACGCAGATTGAGTTAAGTGGCAGGGACCGAAGAAACCTGATTCTACCTCACACTTTCCCGCTCAAGTTTTGCCGGGATGTTAATTCATGGATAAACTTGCAAGATTCTATTAGATTAACAATTATGCCACAAAGAACAACAATGCATGTGAATGACGCTCCATTTTGTTTAAATGGGCGAGTAAATACGGACGGACGTGACACAGTGTATCAATTTTCAGGAAGGAAGAAACTGATTCCGACCAGGTGTTACTCGAGTGGTATACCTTTTGCATGCGAGAATGTGCCATGTTTCACTCTTCACACAGCACGGCGACAAGTCTAATTAGTCAGGGTCGCGCATTGTCGATTGGCTGGCAATCGCAGATAGTAAATTAGGCGCAGAACATGAGGCTATCACTTTAGCCATAGCCATCTGGGTGTATGGGCCAGAGCGACACCGTGATGAGGTATCGTATGTCGGGTGGTACACCGCTTCACTGTCATCTGATCCTCGGAATGAAACGAGATCGCATTGTGGAGGGGTTGTCAAATCGACAAACCGCTAATGATCTATGAAATCATATCCCACGCAGTGAAACGGTCGGAGATGGCCGGTTTTGGCACAAAAATCCGCATGGACCCCGAGCAGGCGAAATCCCACGGTGTCTTGACGGCTGTCCACCTGACAAGATACTGGACGGCTCATCATCCATCCGCAGGAGCGATCTTTACCTTGTTGGCCGACACGGTGTATCAGGGAGGAAACTTGACCAACTGCCCTAAAGAAACTCTTACAGAGGCAATTAGCGGACACATAATGTCTGCCCGGTGTTACCTCGTCCCAAGAAGAGAGAAATCATAACATTGACCCTCGTCGAGATGTATATGTATATGGCCGATGAGGGCAGTATCACCCCGAAGACATTATAAATGGGAGTGTAAATAATACATTTCATCCGTGATGTTTGTATCATTATCCGTGGGAATGGATTAGCTTAAGTGTAGTTGACTGTGTTAAGTGGTATCCACTAACTAATTTGGGTAATCTAAACGCAATGAAAACTGAGCTCATTTCATATTTGACTAGGTCCAAGTCGTAAGAGAGCTACAGTTCGGGTTACATACTTAAATACGGCACTTTAAAGGAGATAAGTTTTAAAAAATAAAACGCAGTGAACATTAAATAGCGACTATAAACTGTAATTCCCTCTGAGAAAGGGTCACTAATGACTAAAATGTTCCAATTCTAGATCTCAGAAAAATGCTTGGTTTGATTTTTTTTAAGGTAAGTATGTATTACCGAAGGAGAGCAAGTAGCCATATAATTACCTTCCACAATACAGCAGATGCGTTTTTCGTAATTCTTGAATTTCAATAGCGTCCCATATAAATGATGCTCTACCATGGACTCAAACTCATGGTCTTCGTTGCCCGGTAATGAATTCTTGCACCTGTGCATGTCAATGAAGTATCAAAAATATTTCTGCATATTTTCCTCGGATTTGACAAGAGAGTTCCCAAGGCAATAAGCCTAGGAAGGGGGAAAATGATATTGAAGCTGAATGAGCACAAAGTAAGAAATTATAAGAAATGGATCTTTAGATATAGCGCTTATTTCATCCACCTGATCATTTCAGTCAGAACCGCGATTAAGTTTAACGATAGAATGATTAAACATATCATCTAGATTTTTTATTACAGTTTTGGTACCAACTTAGTACACTATCTGCAGATCTGTTCAGTTTATGTTTCCATATGTGTCAAAGGATGTTATTATCGCCTCTTAATCTGGCCATAATATTTGGGGACACGTTCAAGACCAATGTTTTTACAAATGTTTTTGTACTCTAGTTGTTTCACAAGCATTCTTAATACTAAAAGTGCCAACTAGAATACCAGCAATGGAAACTCACCTTCATGTATTGATATTGAGATATTTAGATATTTACTCTTATTTCGTTAATACCTCTTAAAATTCTGTTAAATTCTATTGCGAAGAGATGGAGGAATCGGCTTACCCCATGTAGAAAAGAAGCTAAGACGCATGAGCTCCACCTTTAAGGGCGCCGAAAAACCTTCGAGGTCGTTCACTCTATACGAAGTAGGGTCCATGCTTTAACTGACTTGCACTTTCACATATAAGGTGCATCTGAGATGTTTTAAAGACGGCGTGTATAATGGTCTATTATAATTCAGTTTTCATCAACTTGTAGTACGTTGATTTTACCAAAAATGAAATTATCTGATGTCAGGCAAGTTGTCAGTGTTTAATGTATAGGCCTATACTTCAACCTTACGCTGATGTTTCACGAGGATCGTCGTCAATATGCCAGCTACGCAACTCAGATGTAAATGTTTTGGGGAAATACAGAATAGTTCATTTTTATTTCATTTTCATTTCATTTATTTTCATTTCGTTCTACTTTCAAATCCTAATCACATAATTAATTCAATATTACGACACAAATGATATTATAAGAACATATACGAACATACACAGAATATAAGAACAGTACATCATTTCTCATGTTTCTTGCGACAGTTTCTGTGATACTCAACAAGACATTTTGGTAACACATGCCATTAGTTTTTTTTATGTTATAACACTGTAATCTTAGATATGAATACAATAAATGTATAAACTTAAGGTGAAGCATTATAGCTTGTAAAAATCATAAGCCCCTGTTATTTTTTTAATTGCAGTTGATAATTGTACTACCGATACAGCTTATGACAGACAAGTAACTAAACTTACACAAATAATAACGATAACAAAAACAGAAAAAATAAAACAAAATCAAGCTCACCGGGAGATACACACGCAGCATATTACGGTTCGTACAAAGATACCTATGCACGTTCACACACACACACACACACACACACACACACACACACACACACACACACACACACACACACACACACACACACACACACACACACACACACACACACACACACACACACACACACACACACACACACACACACACACACACACACACACACACACACACACACACACACACACACACATCACAAACACAATACACAGATACTAACACATTCGGGCGCACGAATCGCTCACACGTAATATACATGTTCCTTTTACTTTATGAAAACCCTGTTTTTGATATCCACATGGAATAGTTGTATGTATATTGAATTGTAATTGACAGGTAATCCTTTAAACAACAAAAAGACAGTGAAGCCATTTGAGCAGGCCTCTCCATAACTTCCAAAATGTTAGTCCCAAATGCCTCACTGAGAAACTATCCACTCTTCAAAATATGTGGTATAACATGGGGTCAGTCGTGATATCTTCTAACTCCGAGCTGGCTGACTAATGCTAGGTTCACACTGCCGATCTGCCATGCCAACTCGATGAGGCCCGATCAAGCCAATTGTTGGCCTTTTCGGTCCGGTTCGGCCGGTAATCGGGCTCAATCTACCATGATCGGCCTCCGTCTGCCTTGATCGGCATCGTTCTGGTTACCTACTCGAATATTTTTAACATGCCAAAAATATTCGAGTAGGGAGCCAGAGCGTTGTCGATCACCCCGATCAAGGTAGATTGACCCCGATTACCTTGCCGAGCAAGACCGACCAGGCCCAACATTGGCCTGATCGGGCCTGATCGAGTTGATAGATCGGCAGTGTGAACCTAGCATAAAGGGGCGTTCCCACTATCACGATTCGCACCACGATTGAAATCGTAGTCTAAATCGTGGAGTAATCGTGTGATCTTATAAGATCTTATCAAATCTTGAGGTCAGTCGTGGCAATCGTGTTGATCGTAGCATCAATTTTGGACGGTTCAAATTTTTTCTACGATCACCACAATTAATTGTCAATCCTGACCATCGCATGAGATATAACAAGGCGTGAAAGATCGCATCTAGTAGTGCTGTTAAATCGTGGTGATTGAGATCAACCTTGTACAAGGCCCACATACCATACAAGATTGAATGCGCTTCATTCAGCCATCAAACACTGGAAGAGGACACATCAAGTAAATTCTGGGAGCTTTTGAGAAATGCCACTCAAAGCTATCGGAACGTGAAATTTTAGAGGAGTATAAAAAAATTCCACGACCTGCTACGAATGGTCTATCGTGGCGATCTTTACACTGATACATTAATGTAACACGTTTTTGTAGGTTTATTTGCACTTTGACAACGGACCTTTAAGAAAGTTTGAGAGTTCACACAAAGGAAAAGGAATACCAAGGAACATGCTCGCCATTTAAACTGAAAATATTTTGGTGATGCATATACAAATGAATAACGTTGCCTTTAAATATAAAATTGAGTACTTGCAGAACAACAAAATTTAAATATAAACCCTTTTCAAAACATTTATTGACATAAAGTTTATGAAAAGACTACACCCTAGAACAGAAGAGAGATGTTGAAAACAACACTTCCTTTTGTAACAAAACACCCTATGGTCATCATGCTGACCAGGTGCTAACACAGAAATCTATATGTGGAACCAAAGAGGTATTTGTACCTCCTTGGTGGAACGATGCAATTGTGAATATTGCAACGCTATGGCCGGCAACGAAAAATAATCTGTTTAAAGCCATGCACAGGCTAACATTGACCACAGTTCAAAAAAAAAATGTGAGCTACATAATCCTCCATAATCCAGGTATCTTTGATAAGGTCTAAAAATAAAGCCCTGAAAAAAATATCTTTCAAACTGATTATTTAGTGCTTCAAAGGAGTGAAAATAGTAACTTGACCGGATTTCCCTGCCCATTTCCTCCCATAGACTTACTCTGTGTGGATCAAGGCTAATTTGTACTCGGCCCAAGTACTGATTGTTTATTCATTCATATCTTGCCAATGGCAGCATAAATTTCCAAACAATTGTATTCCAGAGTGTTTATTAGTCCATTCAAACACTACTATGTAGTTCAGAAAGCACAGTTTCACATTTTTTTATTTGAAGCTTTACAATGTTTGCCTGTGTCTTAAAACTGCTGATCCTACAACATTTTGGAAGTGAACTGCATATAATATTATTATGCAAATGTAAATATGCTTTCATCTGGAAATCAACGAAATGGGAAACTCTGATGAAAGATTTTCCATCATTAACCAGCACTCCAGTTTATAAAGATATTAGTAGGCCTACAGAATGTTTATAACTAACCATGCTAACGGCGTCAGAATGATAACCATATTACTGTGTGTATGTGTATGTGTTTATGTGGGTGCACAAAAATCATTCACTAACACATAACAGATATAGACGAGAACCTAATTATGACACCGGGCGTTCCTAATGACTTCAGTCCACAATGAACACAACGCGAGTCAAAGGCATTAATCTCAGTTAATACTACTGATGACTCAGTTATCCTTCGTTTAACATAACACGAGATATACGAACCATGTACCAAAGTTCGACTCATAAGCGACGAAATGAACTTTAACATACAATGAGATTATAACATTCATTACTCAAAAGTGTGACAGCGGCATGATGTCCTACAGTGAAAGATGATGGAAATCCTATCAGCCCGATATAGTGCAACCGTAGAACAAAACACATTTGGTGGCATTCTGTAGCAGAAATCAAGGAATTACTAAACGTTTGGTTGAATTCGCCCTATCACTGGTCGACATATTTTTAATGTATTTCCGTGATATCGATATAAAAAATGAAGCAAACGAAGAATATTATGTCATTTTGTTCAGTACTAGGGAGTTTGAAGTTGCCTTCTCATTCAGTAGGTTTGGTCAATCACAAACTATTAATTATGTTGCCAATACTTTTTAGAACAAAATTTGTGTCAGGTCTGGCGCAACCGGCTACTGGTACCATGAAAGCCAGTACCTCTGTCATGGTCGAGTGGCCCGGCGACTAAACTCGTCCGGTAAGGAGGATGGCTACACAACCTGCAGGATTACAAACAAGACCTGCCAAAAGGCGGGAGAGTTCCTTTGGAGCTCCTTTGTAAGCCAACAGCCATCTAGCAATCGGAGTGGAACCCTGTAGGCGGTTTCCTGTTCCATTTTGGCAAGTCTCCTACAGCTTCTGCATCCAGACTCATCTTCAGTCTTACTGACTCTGTCTTGCCACGGGACTCAGAATTATCTTGAAGAGAGAGTGCAGATGATGCTGCGTCAATCATCACTTAAGTCTCGCGCAAGTCATCAATCATCCTCCTTCATCACTCTTTAGTCTTTACAGTCACTAGGTACCCTAAACATTGCCTGCTCCGCCACCCTAGCTGGACTACCGCGGCCAGCAGGGTCCATACACAAACTTACAATTACACCACATGGGATCTTAGAACACTCCTGGATAGAGGAAACTGCGACCGAAACCAGAGGCGTACAGCACTTATCCCAAGTAAACTTGCCAGATACAACATTGACATTGCTGCACCAAGTGAAACTAGACAGACAGGTTAGGCCAAACTTTCTGAGTGAGGCGCAGGTTATACTTTCCTTTGGAGTGGAAGAGGATCCAAGGAACGACGAGAAGCAGGAGTTGGATTTGCGGTCAAATCATCAATTGTTGACAAATTGGTTGAACGCCCAAAAGGAATGAATGATCGTTTCATGGCCATGAGATATCTGTTCTCACAAAGTCAGAAGCGCTTAGGCCTCCACCATGACCAAATCAGATGAGACAAAAGAAGACATGAATGCTGTCATCACTCATGTTCCCAGAGCTGACAAACTTACCGTTCTAGGTGGTTTTAATGCAAGAGATGGCTTTGATTATATCTCCTGGGTAGAAGTGATCGGGAAGCATAGCGTTGGGAGCTGTGACAGTCATGGTCTTCTACTCCTACAGACTTGTGCAGGACATGAATGGCTGATTACGGTCTTCTGCCTACCGATGCCAAACAAAACATCCTGGATGTACCCTGGATCTCAGCTTTGGCATCTCATTGAGTATTATCATTGGCAGAAAGAGGAACATGTCACAAAGTCTATGTGTGGTGCTAAATGTTGGACAGATCATTGGTGGATTGTCTTTAAGTTTCGAGCATATCTCCTCTGCTTAGTGCAGATGGGTCAACACTCATCGCAGACCAAAATAAAATTATTCTCCATAGATGGGCTTAACATTCCAAAAGAGTACTTCATCTATAAATGACATAGCCATTAACCGGCTACTGCAGGTTCCCCACAGATAAGACATTGAGTGCTATTTAAACATTCGAGGAGGTACAGAAAGCAATTCGTCTGCAATCGAGTGGCAAAGCACCTGGCCCAGACTCAATTCGAGCTAAATTCTTAAAGAGGGTGTTAACGCTTTAACAAAGAAAATCCACATATTGTTTCATCTCATTTGGCAAAACGAAACAGTAACTCAGGACTTTAAATTGCTCCCATTGTACATCTTTACAAACGCAAAGAAAATCATAGGGTGCGCGACGACCATCGTGGAATATCCGTGCTATTCGTCGCAAGCAAGATACTGGCAAGAATTTTGCTCAACCGCCTTGTCGTACACACTGAACAAGGTCTTCTTGCAGAGTGCCAGTATGGTTTTAGAAAGGAACGTGGAACTATTGATTTTGTGTTTGCTGCTAGACAGCTTCTAGAGAAATGTATGGAACAATACTCAAACCTGTACTCAACACATGTTGATCTGACCATAACCTTTGATAATGTAAGTAGAAATGGCTTTTGGAGGATAATGAAAAAGTGTGAATGTTCCAGAAAGGTCATCTCATTCGTACAATAACTTCTCAGTGACATGCTGACCAGACTGCAAGACAATGGAAAGATGTCTGCGCCTTTCAATGTGTTGTTTCTACCCTGTTCAGTCTCATACCACTCATGGCCACTCAATTCGAGCAAAGCAGGAAAGATACCACGGTATTAAACCACTAAACGCCACATTAGAAAGCACTTTCCACAACTTTCTTTAGGCTGGCATCCCACTGGATCAAAGAAAAAAAATCTTACATTAATCATGTCTGTCAACCTGACTTCTAGAGTGGAGGTAAGAGTAAGGACCTTCCCAATCTTCTTCATGTGAGTGGTCATTCATGTTCAGTCAAAAGACATAGTTCTGGTTGTGTATATGCTGTATGTTTTCTTCTAGCGCGCCTCCTCGAACAATCACCTTCTAGCATCTGCTGTCCTGTCATTCCACAGACGTCAAACATATACTCCGATTGATCCATCCAAGGGTTAGAGATATGGTTAGGGTTAGGGATAGGGATATGGGTAAACAAAGGCTTATGATCAACATTGGCGTCGCAGCAATTATCATCCGGTGACATCAGCTGGGAAATAAATACCGAAACTCAAATGCCCATCCAGAGGACATCCCGTTAGTTTCATATTCGCACCAAATTATGAACCCTATAGCTCTATAACCCTAAATAAATCAAATTTGCTGATGCTATGCGCATGCGTATCGATACGCACAATTTTTATTGCACGACGAAAGTTTCTCGCTGAACTAGAGCAGTACTTGTAGATTCCATTCCAGTAATAATTTTCTTTATGTCAGCGGGTGATGCCAAAGGTTCGTTATTTCGAACACACAAATTTCATATACAAATGAAATGGGGTTATTTATACCGAATTGCGCAGTATTGATCCTTCGGAATAACGAACCATGTCAGCTGAAGTGCACATTGTTTTTGTGTGTGTATATCTTAAAGGTAAATGACATGATTGTGGGTACTGGGTAGTCCTCAACTTGAGCTGAAACTGTTCTTGAATCAAATGAATTATACAAGGATTCTGCTGTGAAAATCTTGTAGTCAAACGTTGGCTCATTCTAAATAATTAATGTCAATATACCTCGTGGCAGGCAAACCTGTTGTGTAGCTCTCTATGGCTTGTTATATCTATCGGGGAACGATAGAGTTACAATACTAGTATGTTCATGCTTGATTCTCCTTAAAGATTGTGTCAGGGATGTGCAAGTCCATTACTTCCCTTCATTATCAACACCAAACGGCAGCTTAGTACTTACTGGTGTGTTGAAAGTTTGAGATCCATACGTCATGAATTTGTTATTTTATGAGAAAAACTAATAACGACATGTTACCAGAATGTTGTTCTTTCCGTGAGTTTAAATTTTGCTCAAATTGCGAATCGCGGTTATGTGTACCGTCGCAAGACCAGCGGAGCGCACTGATTGGTTAAACAGCTAACCTCCGCGCGACATCCGGCGAACGGCTGATCGCACAATTTTGGAACGGCCCGTGCACGTTGACGTCACGGATTTTATTTTAAAAGACTTCAGAATCATTTGAAAAAGGATGAAGTTTAACCGTCCAGATTTTCACCAAAACTCAATATTTTACCCCAAGTCTCTATGAGATGTTCATGTTATATTAATCTTCACATTGGATATGATTTCAGCTGATTTCATTCATTTAGATGTTTTTGACGTGCAAACCAATGACACAATCTTTAAGTAAACAAATTAAAGACAAATCCTTCCAGCTGGGATATCCACTCCAGCTAGTGTATAATTGGTATACATTTCAACCCTTGTGGTTCTAGAGGCATTTTCAAGTGTTCCCAATCATGTCACTAACCTTTAAATGTAATTTAACTGACTGCTAGAAAGTAATCAGAAGTTTTTATATACAATGTCTCCAGTTTCTGAAACTGTTGTAGTTCTTGACAATGTCAACAAGTTGACGAATGACGTGGCAAATAGTTAACCTATAGTATTTACTATTGTCTTTAGATTGCAAAACTAGGTGTCTGGATCAAGGGAGGTTGCCTGAGATACACTGCTGCTGTATAGGAAATATTCCAGATTCTACAAAGGAAATTTATGTGACACAACCAGCTTTACAACCTGCTACAAAGGTTCTACATACATGGCTATCCAATACAAACTTAACCCTTTGGTTAGCAATTTGACATTCCGTTTTGGGGTTATTTTCCAAAATGTTTATCATAGCTGCCTTAGCTGGAACGGATGAATACTGGGAACGATATACTTATCATCATATGCACATGATTTCCTTCTAAATTGTAAAATGAGTTTTAATGAAATTGGTATTGAAAGAAAATGGTTCCCCACACTTCAGTATTATTACGAGTTAATTCGAGTTATACCGCTGCAGAAGATTTCGTCCGGCCTTTGTTAACTCGGATATGTCACAAAAGAACAGCAAAATAATCACAACAACGAAAAAGTATTTCTTTCAGTACTAACCTGTAGTGAGACATAAACATGCTATTTGATAATATTAATGATGAGTAGGAGGATGAGGAGGATGAGGATGATGTTGATGATGATGATGATGATGATGATTATCATTATCATTATCATTATTATATTATGTT
This sequence comes from Eucidaris tribuloides, assembly GCA_001188425.1. Classification (NCBI taxonomy): domain Eukaryota; kingdom Metazoa; phylum Echinodermata; class Echinoidea; order Cidaroida; family Cidaridae; genus Eucidaris; species Eucidaris tribuloides. Next base: position 13,238 of record JZLH01S0600490.1, read on the forward strand.
TGTACATTTTTACTTACGAATGCAACACCATCAGTTGATGTGAAAATAAAGAAATGAAATTGAAGAAATAATTTTAAGTTTATTACCATACGTTGATGTAAAAATAAACAGATGGACGAGGATATAATTTTCGCCGCAGCCGGCTTCTGATAGCCTCTCAAAGCGTAATGTCGCCCTCTACGTTTAACTATACACGACAATGGGTCTCCTCGTGAACTCATTCATAACGTTGTGGACTGCGGACTGCCGTTTGTACCATGTCAGGTACATGTATTTCACTGAATGGGAATGGCACGCCGAATGAATTGGCACATGTGTATAAAGCGTGTCAGATATTGCTATTTTGATCCGTATAATTGAATGCAGAGATAATGAAGATTCCTTCCAAGAGGATGATCCGAGAATGTTTTCAAAGGTATTGCTTGACAGTGCTTCCAAATAAAACCAATCTGCAAGATCCTGTACGCTATCAATGTATTCAATGTAGTATGATTTAAAAAAAAAAACCTCACACCAGAATTAAGTGCTTCAAGAAGAATGGAAGTCCATGAGTGACGGGTTTTATCATACATATTTTCCCTTTTTAGACTTTAGACTCATTTGGTTCGTGTGCTGTTTTTATGCTAATATCTAACTGGGGGCTTCAAGCATGCCGAACAAGACAATGACATATCAACGCACCTGACTCATTACTTAAACAATTAAACTGTATTTTTTTTTCATTTTTTGGAAGCCCCCCAGTATGGCTGACATAAACCCAATGGTTCTGAAACCAAATTGGTTTATAGATTTTGAATAAGCCATTGGGTGGACGTTGACTTAGACTATGAAGGTGTTATTCATCAATTTTGTTATAGCGACGGCATCATGCTCCAAACTTTGGTATTCTTGGCGGGTTATCTATTCATTTGAACATCATTATACAGTGAGTCCCAGAAAAAAAAAGAACTCTAAAACAAAGGCTTATTATGCGGCAGCAATGAGGTGTATGATTGTAAAAATAAGTTAACAATAAACTTTGACTTATGCTCTTTCAAAAGATACATTAAGCAAACCTATTCACTCATGCATCTCTGAGAACCATGACTTTAAAAATTTAAAGTGAAAAACCCTTTTGCTTCGCTTTTTGGCTTTGATACTGTGCACACCTGCTGTCCATCTCTTTCTTTTCATGGAGTGCACAGTGTCAAAGACAGCAAGCGAAGCAAATGGTTTTTCACTTTAAATTTTTAAAGTCATGGTACTCAGAGATGCATGAGTGAATAGGTTTGCTTAATGTATCATTTGAAAGAGCATAAGTCAAAGTTTATTGTGAACTTATTTTACAATCATACACCTCATTGCTTCCGCACAATAAGCCTTTGTTTTAGAGTTCTGTTTTTTTTTTCTGGGACGCACTGTACAGCCCAGACATCGTAGTTGGGATTTTTAATAAAGGTTGTATTTTAAACATAAAACATGAATCATTTGAATCTATTGGCACTGGGGTCTTTATAGACTGTGAGACTCAGTTGTCGGTTATCTGGAAAAACTATGTGATCTGATAAAGTTTGTACACACACAAAGAAAAATAGGTTTAACTTTGTACCTTTAAAGGTGCAGACCAATGTCACCATGGGAGCACCTTTACGGGTGCAACTTTGCATCTTTCAGACCTTTTAAGGTGCCCCAGTGTGAAAGGTGTAAAGTTGCACCCGTAAAGGTGCTCCCAGTGCGACATTGCTAAAGGTGCAAAGTTGAACCTTTTTTTTCTTAGTGTGTAACGGCTATTTCACGATGTGAATTTTTTTTTTTCATTTCAATTTTGAAGTCAATATAATTATTTACTTCTAAATCCAGTTAGCTTTAGTAGCTTGCTACGTATTTCTGTTGAGTCCCCTAATTCACTATTGTACCGGCATCCACACTAATTTGCTGGCGCGTAGCAAATACATTCGAATTATTACACGAGTGTTATGATCATTGTTGGGAATTCCTCTATCTGTACTAATTTTGTGGTTATTGACTTAAACTGTTTACTTTGAATCCTATACTTCCATTGAATATCGCTTGTTCCCTGTTCAGCTGTGAAACAAAGCAGTGCATCCAACAGCGGCGGCATATGTTTTATCCCCC